>JASAMX010033405.1:0-10581 GCA_030248175.1 Microlaimidae sp. YZB2_3
TTGTGTTTAAAAACAAATGGCGATTTCTAAAAAAATATCCAATTTCTCAAATAAATAAAAAGTTTTTTAAATAAATATTTAGTTTTCATGTACTATTACTTAAAAATGTATTAAACAAACTATTTATAGATGGTGGCATTCCGCAGGCAATACACCAGAAAACGTATAATGGCAAGTTTTTGGTATTTTATTTTTTATGTACATTGGTAACCTTTAAGCTCGGGAGTTTCGCAAGGAGGTTAAAATTATCAATAATTTAACATTAATTTCGTTATGCTGGACAAACTCTTTTTATCACAGCAAGACAACATTGTAAAGCCCATAGCTTGGAAAGAGTCGTAAGGGGGGGGGGGGTTGAAATGTTAAAAAACTTAACATGAACATTTTTATGTTAAACAACGAATTTTCACAGGAAACTTTTGAATTTGGAAAATGTTACATTTTTATACTTTTTTCACTAAAAAAAGGATGGAGCCTTTTCTTTAAACTGAAAAAATCGGGCTTTTTATTTTCTTTATTTAGTTTTTCCAAGAACATGAACATATATAATTAAGTGTACATTGTACTGGAATTGTATACAATGCACCCAAGATGCAAAACTGATATTTGAAGATAATACCCATTCATTTCCAACTTAAAAAAAAATTCACGACTTTTTGAAATTGATGAAAAAAGCAGCTTAAAAATCTAGTCAGTTTTACAAAGCAAAATATAATATCACATTGATTTTAAACATTAAAAAACTAAATATAACATACATTAATTACAATAAATTAACACACAAATAGCTATAAAACATTATAAAATTTGTTATTTTTCCAAAATTATATTTGAAAAATGAATATAGAATAAAGTAAAGGGGCTTAGTTTTTTTAAGAAAAATAACCTGCAGACATTTTATGCTGGGCTACACATTTTTATTAAAAAAGGGTAGGAAGCCACCTCCCCAACCACAATACGTAAAAGACTAAATAAGTTATCATTGAAAAGCTTGTAAATAGTTTAAAATATACTTGAACTTGGTAAGGACGGCTCTGCCTGCGGTAGGTTGGAGGCCGGTAAGGGACAGCAAAACCTGCCTCAGAGGCAAATAAGAGGCAGGGTGGATGAAGGCAGGTAGGAGGTAGCGAAAAATGTATTGGAGGTAGGCTGGATGCAGGTACAATTGCTTCGGAGCAAACTATGAGGTAGGTGGCACTGTTTTGTGTGTTGGCATGTACATAGGAAACAGTTATATCTGCTTCAAATTCTAGGAGGCAGGTAGATTTTAAATGAAAGCAAGTAGCAGATGAGGTGGATGAAAGTAGGAGGCAGTACAATGTTTGATGGAAGCAGGTAAGAGGCAGATAAAAACCTGCTCAATAGAGGAAATTTTAAATTAAATCCGTGTTAAACACACTAATATAATGGTCGAAATTAATTCTTGGCCAGAAAGAACTAAGTTACTTTATATGAAGCAAATGGATAAAAAAACATGTTATTGCTTTTTTTAGTTGTTTTTTTTTTCTTTATTGGTTTTCTGTTTTTTCTTTAGTTTTTTTGGTTTTTTTAGAAGGTTCTAGTGAAGAAGACGATGATTGCAAATGTTTTAACAACACATCTTGTTTAAAAAATACAAATGGGTTACCGTACTTTATGGATGAGTGTTGGAAAACAAAAAAAAATTGCTCACACAGGGTACCACAATATGTACCAGAGGTTTTGGAAGACGCTCTAAAGTGCATTGAAGATAGCCCTGAAATTATTAGACATACTTTTCGTGAGGTAAGACGTATTTATATTTTTAAAAATTCCACAGTAAAAACAATTAGTTTAATTTGCAAAAAAGTTTAACTAAATGGCACAAACTATAGTGAAAAGCGTTCACGATTGCACAGGCAAATCGCGAATAGCACAAGATACAGACAACAAGACACTGGGAAGTGCGTTCTTATAATAGCGACAAATGAAAAGCACGTTCATACTAAAAAGACGTTATGTGCCTGTTTTCCTGTTTTAAATTTTTTCCAAGTAAATTAATTAAAAAATCAGATTTTTTCCTGTTTTAAGTTTATCTCAGTCAATTAACATTCTTTTAATTAATTTACGCTTCTGAACATATCAAAATCACAAGGCAGGCCAAGTCAAGGCCGGGCTGCTAAAATTATGGCCTGTTTGCAACTTTGAATTGCAAAAAACAACAAATATCTATGTCAAATAGTCACTCCAGGGACCCATAAGTTTTAAAGTTTAAATCTGGACCAGATTTAAGTTTTACGGGTTTTTTGTATGTAATTTCCACTGCGATAAACACATTTGTATTAGAAATATAATAAAACAAGAAACATCAGTAAAAAATTGGCTTGGGCTACCTAAAAACACTTGCTGCAATTAGAGATCAAGTAAAAAAGGTTAATTGTCATACATTTTGGAAGTTTGAAAGACAAACAGGTAGCCGTAAGGATCCATGTGGCTTTCCCTTTATTAAAACACGATATGTTCCAAAAACCTAAAACAAATTATATTCAGTTCAAAAATTGTTGTATCAATTGTATTTTTGTATTCATTAAATTTTAACTGTGTATATATATACCTTATAAACAGAAACTGTTTAGCACAAAGTCAAGTATGATAAAATTTTTATTCCACACAATCAATCTACCTATTTCATCTCATTTTTGTGTTTTCTTTATTTTATTTATATGTGTTTATTCTATTTATTAAGGTAATAAAGGTTTGTAACAAAGGTGTTCTATATATCTATATTATCAAAGTTAACTTAAAAGACTCCAAGCACTTGTTAACTCTGGAAGGAGGGTATTCAAACTACCTTTGATAGTTTAAAGCCAAGTAGGAGGCAGCAAAACTTGCCATTAGTAAAACTTGACAAGTAGGAAGCAGTTCAAAGACAGCCAACGCTGCCTTAAAAACAGACAGGAAGCAGGTGTCACTGCCTTTTATGTGAAAGCATACAGAAACTCAATTTACTAGACACACTATAAGTACCCCTATAGATAGTGGCACTTAGTGTACCACTATAAGTTGCACTATGTTTGCTTCCGAAAAAATAAAGATGTTTAAAGTTTTTAAATGGACTAATTACATTAAAAAAACAATCAAATGTTTGCAAAACATACTGTTTAGTATTCTACAATTTATAAGATCACTAAAAACACTTTGAATTGATTTTGAAGTAATTTTGAAACTTAGGCAATTTTCTCTCTGTAGTGCCACTTGCTGAGCCACTATGAGAATCACTATGCGCTCTAAAAAATCAATATTAAAGATTCAGGCTAACCGCGCGTCTTTAAAATGGCGGCTTTTAACTGTCACATTCCAAAAATAATAAAATATCATTTTTGCACTAAAAAGTATATATTTTAAGAATTACATAATAGAAGCAAATCCATAATAAAAATTATGATTTTCTAATAATTAATAAACTTAATATGCGTTTGTTTTTTATCATTGCATATGTGTTAAAACCTTATTTAAACATATAAATAAAAAAACTTGAAAAAGCAAAAATGCGTAAAAAAACTAGCTCAAATATTGTATTTTTATCTATAATTATTCTATAGTGTTCGTATTGGGGCGGTCTCTACCGCCTAAGCAAATATCGCTGAATAGTTAGTGTACGATTGTCTTAGTGGGGCTAGTAAATTCAACAAGACGTAAAAGTGCCACTTTAGAGCAATTTGATAGTGGAACTAAGCGGATAGGACTCCTAGTAAATACGGGCTCAGATGTTAGGAGCATACTTAGAAACAAAAGGAAGCAAGTGGCATTGCCTCTTGTTAAAGCATATGCATGTGAAGAGGCAAGCACAGGGCAGCTAAAGCTGCCTTGCAGGCAGAAAGAAGGCAAGCCAGAGGTAGTTAAATTAAAAATTGCAGTAGGTAAAAGGAAAGTAGTAGGCAGGAAAATTTTTGATGGACTTAAGTAGAAGTCGAGTAAAAAACAAATTTTTAAAATCACGTCAGGATTTTAAGGACCCTCAAAACGTCATGTAGTATTCGTGATATATGTTTTGCTTGGTGGGAATGGTTGTGGGAGGAGCAGTGGCAAAACAGGGGTTTAAAATGCAGGTGGGATTGCAGGGCTAAAAGAATGCCGCGCGTGACGGTTATTAAAATGGCGCAGCCGTGTAATTAGTTAAATACGGGCGTCTCTTTTTGTGCGCGGCATTCCTTTGTGCGTGCGGAATTACTTCCATTTAGAACAATGGATTTTGACAAGCGTGATACGAAACACATCCTTTCTGTTTTATGAACCGTGAACTCGTTCGAATTCCGAAAATTTGCGAGAAAAGGATTTCGCCTGACATCGGAACTTCTTTACCATTTAACATAAACATTTTTATTGCAGTCAAACGCATTTCCACAAATTGAAAGACCCTATAGAATTTGGAACTTCAAAACTTTTTTCCTTTTTGAACTGGCTAAGTTATTAAAAGAATTGCTTTGATATCTTCGAAAAGAAAAAAACACATAAACATCTAATACTAGAAAACCCGTTTTAACCAAAAAATTCATTGGATTTTGCTAGTTGAAAAATTATTTGTCTCTAAACAGGTTTTACAATATCAATAAAAAACTATATTTAATAGACAGTCACAATAAATGCTGCTTTTAGAAAAATCCATGACATCTTTGTACTATATAAGTTGGATTTTACTCAAAGTTCAGCAGAATTTATAATGGTCTAGTGGTAAGGCAAAGGCGCCGGATTAGGAGGTCGGCAGTTTGAATCCTGATAAAGTCTTTTTTTCACTTTTTGGATCAAGACGTATTGTTTGTTTAAACTTTTATATTAAAATTGAATTTAATAAAAATAAAAATAAAATCAGATTCTTTTAGATTTTTTTAAATAATCAATTAATTGATAATCGATTGGTATTAATAAAATAAGAAAGAAATTGAAATGGACATGCAAGTGATTGATGTAAATACTGTATTTTTGATGTAGATCATTTACTATTGGTACAAAACATTTAAATCAAACTGCTGCAATGTTCATGGAGTCCATTGTTCAATTTCTTTTGCTATAATAATATAGTTTATTTGTTTAATTAAAAAATCCCCAAGAAATATTGTTTTGCATTATTGTTGTGGTTTTTTACATAAATAATCTTTCGGAAAATAAGTTTTCAAAAAAAAACATTACGTAAATTTTATGCAGCTATTCTCTGTCTGCCCCAAAAAAAAACATATACACATCAAAAATACAGTATCTACATCAATCACTAGCATGTCTATTTTATTCCTTATTTTATTAATACCAATCGATTATCAATTAATTGATTATATTAAAAAAAATATCTAAAAAGATTTGAAATTTTTTATTAAATTGAATTTTGATATAAAAGTTTAAATAAACAATACGTCCTGATACAAAAAGTAACAAAAACTGACTTCGTCAAGATTCGAACTCCCAATCTCCCAGTCTGAGTTTCTCCGCCTTAAAGGAGCACTGTCACAAATCGAATTCCTATAACGCCCGAACCGGACTGCTCCTTTAATACCAAACCTACCTAACTCAACTTTGGTATTTAGAGTGCTCCACTACAAGGCTACAACATTTTTAAATTTCAGCTGAATCGGTTCAGTATTAAAGGGGCAGTCCGGTTCGGGCGTTATAGGAATTTGATTTGTGACAGTGCTCCTTTAAGCACTAGACGTAGCCTCTGTCTGAACTTGGAGTAAAATCCTACTTATATAGTCGGTGATCCGTTATAATCATAATTTTATTTTTTATGTTCAAATTTTTATGAAATTACACATTAATAATTACATTATTAAAAATCCAATAAATTTTATATTTTGCATTATAGGCAAATAAAATCTAGCTGATGTCGATAATTGCTGTATGTATTCAACTTTAACAACAAAACTGTTCAAAATTTTTAACGAAACCGGTTTAATAATAAATATCAAAACCCCTATCTTAATAATTATTTATCAAATTACTCAATTTAAAACCCAAATGCAAATTTTATAAAGAGCTACAGTTGATTAATTTTTGTATACTTTGTAAAAAGGTGGAATTAAAAAAATTCTGCGTTTTTATTTTTTTTAAAACGTCATAACCGCACAATTTTAATTGGTCGCTTCGGCTGGAATTCACAAAGCGGAATAATCCTTGGGCTAGCTTGGTGTTAGTTAATCAGGGGCTAGCCCGGGGTCGAGTTAAGGCCGGTTCATACTTATGACAAAAGTCCAATGGATATACTTTTTGTCCTTTGGACTTTTCCCTTTCATACTTTGTCCAAAGGAAAAAGTCCAAACAACGTTTTGGCTTGTCCAAAGGACGTTTTGGTTTTTTGAAATTGTCCTTTGGAATTTGTTCAGAAGACGTTTTGTCATAAGTATGAACCAACCTATCCCCGTTTTGTGAATTCCGGCCCTCATGTCTGCATACTAATTTTCAGCGTCAGCCAGATATAATTCAACCATAGTTTTTACTCTTTATTTTACATTGCAAAATCAAGAAAAGTTTTATTTAAATACTATTTTAATTTTAACTTTCGGCTTAATGTGTATTGGAACTTCACTGTGTAAAACGCCTTATGTCGAAACAGTCTATTTCAAATATATTTTTCTAAACTTACATAACAAAACTACTACAAAAAGCTTAGTAAACATTTAGTAAATAAAAAGAATTTAAAACAATTATTTCAGTAGCACAGGCCAGTGTAGCATGACTATAAATTTAATAAAAAGAATTTCATTTCAGTAGAATCAGAATAAACTATGAACGCATAAATTAATCCCTGAGACTGTCTTATGAATAAAAGTAATTAAAAATTTAAGTAAAGTATAATTTAATCAGTTAAATAATTTATTATATTGTTTTTATTATAACCTATGTTTTATATAAGTATTTAACTATATGTATACAAACAAGTAAAAGAGATTTAAAAACACTAAGAAAAAATTGTCAAATTAAAAAAATGAGTTTGTTACTCCGTTGTATTCAACAATAGGAATATTTGAAATTAAAATTTTTAACCATAATAATATTTACAGATGGCAACTGCTATTCAAGATTACCAAGTCGCATTTATGGAATTGGAACAACATTTAATTGATTATAAAAAATTGTTTAACTGGCAAAAGAACAATTTATTTTATCGGTATGCTTTAGAATAACAACTTTGTAGGACAGAAATAGGTTATTCCTTAGAAAATCAATACATTAAAATTTTGAAAAAAAAATTGCAGCGACAAATATGTGGGTTGGTTGGTTTTTTTAGTTTAAATAACTCTGTTAAATAATAATAATAATACTACAAATTGGGTTATTTTAAAAAAATATTAATATCTTATTTAGTTTAATTTACCTTATTGTGATAAAAGCATAATGTTGTGTCAGTTCTGGTCCGGTAAAGAATTTTTTTGAAATTTTGGTTAAAAACATATTTTCGATAGAATGTTTACTTTAACTTTAAACGACACGCCAAGCCTAAAACCAAATTTTTTATAGCATTATTTAAGTTTAGATTTAGGCTTCGCTTGCGCTTAGGTATACGTTTTAGCAAGTTTTTTCTTTTAGCTCCAAATTCCCGTTTTCCACTTACGACTTCAAGTTCTTAATTTTTGGCTCCGAGTTTCAAATTTTTTCCAAAAAACTAGATTAATACATAATTTTTTTAATATTATTTGACTTGAAAACAGACTACTTGGTATAATATAACACGTTGTTAAAAACATTTTTTATTAAATAGTTTAATTTAAATTTTCTCATTATATCCTTTTTACTTAATAATTTTCCTAAAATTTATTTAATTTCCTCATTTCATGAATTATCGTGTTTATAACTATTTTTTCAAACCATTGTTATAGAATTCATAATTATAATTGAGATAATTATAATTATAGTGATTTTATTATATTATTAATTATTGTGATATTTATAATTATATTATAAATTGTATTTATAATTTTTTTCAGTCTTTTCGACCTTTTTTACAAACGTTTTTAGACAAAATATAGCAGCGGTAAATATTTACTTCAAGGATTTATCCGTTGAAAAACTTTCACAATATCTTGCCTATGATTTTGTCAGCCTTGCATGTAAGTTTTTAAAAATTTTTATACGAAAATAAATTTTTGTATGAAATTAGCGAGGTTTCAAGTAACCAATCTTCTTCATTAAAATATAACGTGCAGAGAAACATGTAAAGAAACTAATTAGCAATTGGTTACATAACCACTTACAACTTTTTTATTTTTGCTGGTTTGCTCGTTTATTCTTCATTTTTTCTGACGGAGAACGGTTACGCCCTTATTTCAACCTCTAATACTTCAGCATCCATTTTTTGTTTTGTATCTAAACGTGCGTTATCAAGGCACACTTTGTCTTCAATTTTAATACTTTTTTTAAAAAACCTTAAACCTTTCCTAAATATCCCACAAAAATTTTTTCATCAATATGTTTCCAGTAGTTCAGAAGACCCCCCAAAATGGCGTTTTTTAAAAAAATTCTGTACCTGAAAGATTGCTTGACGGGTATAAAATTTAAGTTACAAAATATGGCTTCGACGAAAACGACTACTTTCTTCGTTTATTTTGATACCTTGATTGTTAAAATTGGTGCAATATTTGTCGAGATATTACGTTTCCCGTACAAAAAAACCCTCGAGAAGTGCACAAAAAAATATTAGGCAAACTTAATCCCATTTTCAGTGGAACATGATAACACCCAAAAACTATCGTTTGGGCAGACAACAAGTCACTCATGTGTCGTTTTGATTATTATCTCATAGAAAATGTTTTCATAAAAAATGATTTAATAAAACATTTTCAAGAACTTTATTAAACACCTAATTCCTTAAAAATATATAAAGGCAAAAAAATAAAATCAATTTAAAAACAAAAAGTTCAAACCCCTTCCGTTTCTATCATTATAACTTGAAAAATAGCTAACAATTTTTATCATTCTAATATGGTTTAAAAAGAACAAGTTAAAGGCTGTGTAGTTCTGTGAGTGTGTGTGTCTATGTGTGTCTGTTATGCTATTGTCATTTTTTCTCTATATCGGTGGGTTACCTTAAAGTCGACAGCTTTATCATGGTTTGTATCAAAATATATTACAAAAATACAATTAAAGGCTATTTTAAACTTTGAAATGTTTAATATTCAAATACAAGAGCTGTCAAAAGTCATAAAAGAAGAATAATGCGTTTTATATAGCTAATATAAAAATTTAATTTGTATATAATTATTTTTTTAGGTGATATGGGAGGAACAATGGGACTATTTATGGGCGCCAGTATTATGACATTTTTTGAAGTTCTCGATTTTATCTTTTTTGAAATTGTGACCTATTGCAAAAAACGAAGGAAAAAAACTACGGAAAAACCGAAACAAACCATCGATATTGCCCAAGGTAAATTATTTTCTTGTTTTTTTCTTGGTTAACTAAGTAACAGCATTAAATGAGTAAATTTAATATTTTGTTTGAAGTAAGTACGTCCCAAATAAATAATTTGCTAATGTAGGGGGCAATTTTAGCAAATTAAAAAAAGAATATTACGTGCATTTTTTTGTAAGTTCTCGATTTTATCTTTTTTGAAATTGTGACCTATTGCAAAAAACGAAGGAAAAAAACTACGGACAAACCGAAACAAACCATCGATATTGCCCAAGGTAAATTATTTTCTTGTTTTTTTCTTGGTTAACTAAGTAACAGCATTAAATGAGTAAATTTAATATTTTGTTTGAAGTAAGTACGTCCCAAATAAATACAATTCGCTAATGTAGGGGGCAATTTTAATAAATTAAAAAAGAATATTACGTGCATTTTAATTTCGATAACTGCGACCGTAATTTTTCGTTCGTTTACTTTCTTTATGATTCTTCTTGCGTTTTTACACATCAGTAAAGTGTGTCTCAGTGTCGTAAGAAAAGCTGCCCCGTGGATTAAAAGCCGTGCGGCACAATTTTTGGTACACAGCACTGCTGACGACGCTGTCTTGTGCATTTCATACACCATTTTAGCGATATGCAGTTCCGGTTCTGGGTTTGGAGTGTTCCTGAAAGTATTTCAGAATATCTCCTGAACCACTGGAGATATTTTAATGAAAAAAATTTTGTGGATTATGCGGCAGGAGTAAGGTGTTCAGAGTGGAAAATCTAAATTTGTTTTGAAAACATCAGATGTGTTTAGTTTATGTTTCTCACATCAAACATCTATGTTTCTGAGAAAAAATTTGAGACTGTGTTTTCTGAGTTACGATCTAGGCATAATTATTTATTTATTCATTACTATTTTTAAATTAGAATTCTAGCAAAAGACGAAACAAAGTTTCGAAAAAAAAGCCTTATATTAAATGGAATAGTATTAAGCTACATAAGTCTAAAAACTAAATACCAGAAAAGACTGAAACAAGTCTATTTAAAACCTGTAAATTAATAACAGATTTTGTGAAATTTTCAGTAAAACAAAACCGAATAAAAACAATACGTGTAAAAGCTTTAGTTTGCGTTTTTTAACCATTAATAAAACTTAATTCACATAAATTTCTCTCAAAGTGGATTAGCTCCAACATGAGTTAACCAGGTGAGCAATATGTACTTGAACCAAGACGCTATGCACATA
>JASAMX010033407.1:0-16357 GCA_030248175.1 Microlaimidae sp. YZB2_3
TTAATAATTCAGAGCGCAATCGACTTAATCATGTCCCTATTAAATAGTTGTACAAAAAAAATTCAACGATGATAAGAAAATATTTAAATGTACGTACCGCTATAAGGTAAAACAGAATAACTATCTCTGATAAATTACGCAAATAAAATGTAAATTTAATGTTTATGTCTTATTTACAAAATTTATTAGTTAAAAATTAAACAAAAAAACAAACGCCAAAAATAAGGTCAAACAAAATACTATTTAAATTAATAATGTAAAGATTCAATATAGAGTTGCATTATTTTGTCTTCGATTTCAATGATTTTTTGGCAAATCTGATCCTATACTCCAAAACCTTGTAACATATTTTAGTCAAAATATCTTTAACGGTTCAAAAAATATGACCTTTCAAAAAATATTAAATTAGGCTTTTTTAAAGCAATTTGTACTTGCTAAATATCTTCTTTACTGCACAAATTTGAGTTGCAAAAATATAAAAAAGATTATTTTTAACCATGTTTTGACATCCTAATTGAAGATTTTAGCAAAGTATTTGTCGATATATTTGTGTTTTAGTAAAAAACCTGTAATTTTTAGGCCATTTTTAACAAAACGTAGCGAGCAGAAAACCGGTCGGCAAACTTCGTTTGGTTGGTATTAAAAAAACTAATTTTTATTTGTCAAAAATTACAATCAGGATGTGAAAATAAAGTTAAAAGTACGCTTGTACTTTTGAATTTTTTGTAACTTAAGTTTACTAGTAGGAAAAAAATTGTTTAAATACAAAATGCCCTAAAAAGCGCTATTTTTGAACCGTTTAAGATAAAAGAAAAAAAATTTCCTGAATAGCCTACCTTTATGAAAGAAGCTAAGTGTCCGCGACGGGTGTGCATTGGCCGGGAAATTTCATTTTAGCCGCGTCTTAGCTTTAGCTTTAGCTTTAGTACTAAAGGTCCAAAAATCGTTTAGCCTTAGCTTTAGTACTAAGCCCAAAAAAGGCTTAGTACTAAAGAACTTTAGCATTAGCTTTTGCCAAACAGACAAATATGGAAATGTTTCTAAATTTTAAAAATTATTTTTTTTAAGGTAATTCTTAGCAGTACATTGTTATGTTTACAGTAAAAACTCAACATTAAAAACGTTTTTAATGTTTATTGTATCAAGTTTCTAGTTTTATTTTTTTAAAATATTAATTTTAGGGTTAATTTTACAGTTTTAAAGTTGCTCTTGTAACTTTATTCCAGTTTTAACTTTAAACGTTAATAGCCATCAAAAATCGTTAACTATCAAGAATAGTTTTTTCTAAAATATCTAAAGCAACAAAACATTTAACAAACAATTTTTACTAAAAAAAACGCTTAATACATAATAAACTTCACAAAATGCCCATATAAAATAGTAAAAATGAGATTTTTTAATATTAGGCAGTTAAAAACTCAAAGAATTACCTTAAAAAAAATAATTTTTAAAATTTAGAAACATTTCCATATTTGTCTGTTTGGCAAAAGCTAATGCTAAAGTTCTTTAGTACTAAGCCTTTTTTGGGCTTAGTACTAAAGCTAAGGCTAAACGATTTTTGGACCTTTAGTACTAATGCTAAAGCTAAAGCTAAGACGCGGCTAAAATGAAATTTCCCGGCCAATGCACACCCGTAGCGGACACTTAGCTTCTTTCATAAACGTAGGCTATTCAGGAAATTTTTTTCTTTTATCTTAAACGGTTCAAAAATAGCGCTTTTTAGGGCATTCTGTATTTAAACAATTTTTTTCCTACTAGTAAACTTAAGTTACAAAAAATTCAAAAGTACAAGCGTACTTTTAACTTTATTTTCACATCCTGATTGTAATTTTTGACAAATAAAATTTAGTTTTTTTTAATACCAACCAAACGAAGTTTGCCGACCGGTTTTCTGCTCGCTACGTTTTGTTAAAAATGGCCTAAAAATTACAGGTTTTTTACTAAAACACAAATATATCGACAAATACTTTGCTAAAATCTTCAATTAGGATGTCAAAACATGGTTAAAAATAGTCTTTTTTATATTTTTGCAACTCAAATTTGTGCAGTAAAGAAGATATTTAGCAAGTACAAATTGCTTTAAAAAAGCCCAATTTAATATTTTTTGAAAGGTCATATTTTTTGAACCGTTAAAGATATTTTGACTAAAATATGTTACAAGGTTTTGGAGTATAGGATCAGATTTGCCAAAAAATCATTGAAATCGAAGACAAAATAATGCAACTCTATATTGAATCTTTACATTATTAATTTAAATAGTATTTTGTTTGACCTTATTTTTGGCGTTTGTTTTTTTGTTTAATTTTTAACTAATAAATTTTGTAAATAAGACATAAACATTAAATTTATATTTTATTTGCGTAATTTATCAGAGATAGTTATTCTGTTTTACCTTATAGCGGTACGTCCATTTAAATATTTTCTTATCATCGTTGAATTTTTTTCGTACAACGATTGAATAGGGACATGATTAAGTCGATTGCGCTCTGAATTATTAAACAAACATTTTTTGTTGTTTATGGAACGCCCAAACGTCCGAAGCCAGGTAAAGTGAATTCAAGTGAGTTTTAAAGTAAAAAATGGAAACAAACAGCCATTTTTGGGTTTTAAAACCGCAAATATGTGATGCATTGAACCTAACCGGAAATTTTTATTTTCAACAATCAGCGTGCGGCTTTACACAATTTTCCTCTAAATTTAAATTATGATTTGTTTTTATAAGGCGTTGGACTTCTGAAATATCAACAATATGGGAGTTGTTTCATTGCTATTCTACACAGGGTTTATTCTACATTTATTTATTTATAGTTTATTTTCACACAGGGTTTATTCTACATTTATACTTTATACTACATTTAAAACTACATTTAAACTTTTTTAAAAATTATTCTCTGATGATTCTACGAAATATGCTACTTAACCACTAATTTGGCTAAAAAGGCACTAGGCAAAAGGAAAATTTTGTTTCTATTTATTTATACTAATATCCAGATAGAGTATCACCTTTATGTATATTCAAAAATGCGACTAAAAAATTTTATTGAAAGAATGCGACTCAAAAAATTTAATAGAGAATTTTCACAATCATACTATTAACTCAATACGTGTTAAAATCACTGTGACATTTTGCGTAAACTGAAAAAGAAACCTTCTTTTTTATTAATCTTATCACAAAATACAAAATAAAACATTAAAATATATAAAATCCTTATTTTAAAATCGAATGCTCTAAATACAGCATTCGATTATTTTTATTTAATTTTTTTTGTTTGATTTTATAAGTTTTACCATATTTTATAGTTAATTGAATTTTATAAATACTTTTAGCACGTAAAAAAGTTATTCTTTAATACAATAGTTCTATAGTTCCAAAACTTTTCTCATGTGGGCTCACTTTACGAATATTGAAAATAAACTTGCAGTGTAGAATTTGCGATGAAACGTTTGTGTTTGAGGCCCAAAAATTTTTTTAAAAAATTTATATATATTTTTTATATTTAGTCAATTTAAATACGTTTAAAAATTAATAATTCGACTTATAATACCGTTTAAGTCCATAAAAGGAAGATTTAGTGGCCGACAGTTATTTCCAAAGTCGACTGATAAAGCTCTGTATGAGGTAAATAAGCTTATTAGCAGTGATATATGATAACAGTTCGCATCTGCATGGGACGGTATAGCAATAAATAGTATTTGAGAAGAAGTTATAATAATTTTAGGTCTCATTATGACTCAATACAAATTGAGTACTTTAAAATCCGCAATCTAACAGAAATGATAAAATAATTGTTTCAAAGTTTTATAATATTATTGAAACATTTGCAGCTTCAATTGCTTTAAAACAGTAAAATTGTTGTATTGTCCTGATATTTTTAATATATGGCAATTTCAGATTCGATGTCTGCGATTACGCTACTCACCAATTAAACTGTTCCAAATAATTCGCCCTTCACAGCTGCAGTGTGCTAATGACAGAGCTATTTCGGGCAAGAATATATAACACAAAAAAATTTCCGACTGTACACTAAACAAAAATTTAGCCAGAAAAGACACCCATTGCACAACTTGTCTTTTTTGTGCACAAATAATCGCATGCGAAAACAAGCAGTTTCAATGCAAAGAAACTCGAACTTTTTACTGCGAGAAACCTAACACTGCGTCAAAAATGGCTGCGCGGGAAAACTAGCAGAAAACAGTGGATATTAAATAATAATAATAATAATAATAATAATAATAATAATAATAATCATAATAATAATAATAATAATAATAATAATAATAATAATAATAATAATAATAATAATAATAATAATAATAATAATAATAATAATAATAATAATAATAATAATAATAATTTATTTCACAAACACGTGAACATAATGAGCAATTGAACCATTGCACTAAATCTGCAACGATAATATTAAATTTTTTCATGTTTTAGGTTTATATACGAAATTGAAATTTTAACCAAAAAATCCGTAAATTTTTTAATCAATCAACGTTTTTACAACTATTTATTTTTATACCAATATTTGATTTATCAACAAAATTCAAAACTTTTTTCTTGCATCCGTATCCCTGAAAGAATATCACCAACGACACTACAAAAATTATGCACAAATGGCAGTTCGCTATTAAATTTCGCTTTTTACATTTTGTCCAAACAAAAAACCGATGTACAATTTTGAGCAAAAAAAATCGCATGTTATAGCAAAATTAAATGAGAATTTTATTTTACTTATATACAGAAAAAAAATCAAAATTCATGCATTAAACAATGTCAAATAAAACATGATACATACAATACTATAACAAAAATTAATCAAGAGAAGTTTTAATGCTATATATAAATTCAACCGGATGTTACAAAATGGAAATGTAACGATCGGCACTGAAAGAAATGTAATCTTTGTAAAGTGTTTTCGTGCATCCCTGAATAAAAATTTATAAATTCTGTTTAGTTTAAAGAAAAAAGGAAAACAAAGTTGATAAAAAAATCACTAAAAACAATTGAAATAAAATTAATGTCTTACATGATGGATTTTTGTAAATACTTTAAGACAAAAATACTAGATAATATTGTTATTTTAAAACCAAATGAAAAAAGAAATGCTTCACCATATTTGAATTTTTTAACCGTTTTAGAAATATTGCCTTGTCTAAAACGTTGAATCTAAATCTGGTTTTGGGGTTTTAGTATATAAGGAAGACTTTAAACAAAAATCACCAGAATAAAAAATTAAAAATTTTTATTGAACAACAATATGCCCTTTTTTCTGCTTTAAAGACACGCTTGTTATTTTGAATAACCAGAAAATGTTATTATTTGATCAAAAAATATTTTTCTGTTGGTAAAATGCGCTATTTTTTCCAGATTGGCTGCAACAGTTCTTCGTGGATTAAAAAATGTCCCCCATTAAGTAACCACTCAAAACACGAAAATCTGACGTCATTTTATCAAACAAATACTCCGTATTAAACCGAATCTAATTGGCTGATAAAGTGACGTCATATTCTCGTGATTTGAATGGCTACTTAGTGGGGGACATTTTTTAATACAATGAACAATTGTTGCAGCCACGTCGGGTTTACCTTTAGTTTCTTTATTTTACCCATATAATTTTTTCTCACAGACTTCATTTATTGTTTTTTTATTAAACAAATTTGATAAAATTTTAGTAAATAAAACTAATTCAATTTAACTTCAATTCTTATTTTAAATAACATAAATTTATAATACAATAAACAATAATTAACAAAACAAGGTTTACTACAATATGGTTTATTTAGATGACAGAATTTTTATCTCTATGTCGTTTTTTTATCATTATCTTCATCATCATCATTTTATTAATATAAGGAACCAAACACAATACATATTGACGCAAAACAAATAAAACACGATAGTCAAAACCCCCAATTTAAGCGGAAATTGTTTAGTGTTAATATTTTTTACAGAGTTATAAGGTTAAAGAATCACTTTTAGTCAATCAGTGCTCATGAAACCAAGGAGTTCTTTCATTCATTGGAGATTAATTTTTCCCAAGCGCTAATTGGCTAAAAGTGATTCTATTAGCTTCTTCTACAATCATTCTCACAGAGCAAAACTTATGACGTGATCAGGAATACTATATGACATTTTGAGGGTCCTTAAAATCCTGACGTGAATTGGTAAAATAAAAAAAACACACACACACACACAAACATACACAAAAGTCATAGGAGTGAAAACTAAAGATTTTTCAATATAACTGATAAAAAAAAGATCTTATCTGTTCCCTTTTTAACAAAAGAAACCCCAAAATTAAACAAAAATAATAAATAAATAACAAAAAAGTTAGGTAAATATTTATATATGAAAAGACTTCTTATATGAAAAGGGTTGATTAAAAGGCTTTTTGTTGATTTATCAATTGGTTTTATCATAATTATTTTCTAAATTAATACAAGCTTTTCGTTTGCAAGTTTTTTATAGTTTTCTTTTTCTTTGTTTTTTTCCTGTCTCATCCACGGCTATTTTTAGTCAGAAAAATAATGTTTTGAATAAGCGTCCTTTACTGTACGAGAGAGGGTAGTTTTCTAGTTAAAACTTTTACTTCATTACAATTGTTACACAATGATATGTTTTATTATGTTGAAGTGCTTTAATATATCAGTTTGTGCTAAATAAGTTTGGTTTTTGATTAAACATCACGAAATCATCAGTAAAATAGTACTTTCTTGAACAATGATTTCGCATTAGAAAAAAACAAAGTTGAGATTTGTTCTTTAAAACTAATTTCAAACCTTCATAGGTTTTTTTAATGTTCTAATTGTGCAACTATTCAATATTTTAATTTTAAAAAGTCCATTTCAAACTTTTTAATAGAAGCCTTTTCTGTAATTGAAACATTAAAAAAGTGGAAATCAAGCTCGCCAGCAGCGCCGTACCTATGAAGCGGGAAAAAACTAAAAATCTTCAAAAAATGCATTTGCTTCTGTAATATTAAGAAGTATTTAGGAAATTTTAAAGGGAAGCAGTCGAGATTTTTTACTAATAAATATTTTAAATATTTGAAACCGTAAAATTTATATTACTATTGAACAAATATTTTATTTATTTTGCTTCGGTGTGAATAAAAATCATTTTTTTAAATTATGGTTTTGAAGATAAATAGCTTTAAGCTACAATCGAGCCAGAAAACATTCTTTGACTGAGAAATTAAAAAAATCTGCAAAGATTTTTTTAAGTTTTTGATTAAAAATTTTTTTTAGAATAAATTGATTTTTTTATTGTTTTAGACGATAAATGCAACAGTTTAAAAATATAATAAAAAAATAAGACTGTATTGTCCTCGGACAATACCCTCAGAATAGTTTTTTTAGATTTGACGTTTCGTTTTTTTTATACTAAAAAAAACTGTGAAAAATATCATCAGGTTTTTTTTTTACTTTTTACATATATGGTGGTGACACAAGCTGCTGGACTAACCACTGACAGTTTTATGTGTTTGTAGTTGTACCATAATTTTATAATAGAATGAATGAATTTTAAAAACCTATGTATTTTACACTATTTACTAAAATAAAAACTAAAATCATGCTTTTTCAAATTGTGCAGCTCACTTTAATTGTTTTTAATATTGTGGCGTTACAAGTTGCACTAACAACAGTTTTATTTAAGAATTAATGCATTTTAAAAAGAAAATGCATTTTTTTATTTAATAAAACAAAAACTAATATTAAACATCGACATTTTTAGCGTGTGCAGTTTATTTCAAATAATAGAAAAAATTTTGTAAAGAAAATATTTTATTATCGAGCTTAATGGTTGAGAACAGCGTTTTATTGTAGTAAGTCACCCCGAGCAATGTACTCATTCGTGCGAACAAAATCGGTTGTTCTCAAATCATGAATTCGATCACGGCCGTTAAAACAATTGAATATCTTTCGTTTCTAATATCGGAAAGCTCAATGAAAATAACGTTGGTGAAATCAGCTCCGTGCGGCCTCCAAAATCTGTTTATTGGATTTTTAAGAGAACAAAAAAGAAAAAGTGGATTTTTCCATTTGATATAAAAAAAAATAAAACCTTCACACAAAATAAATTTCAAAAAGTAGATTTAACCTTTTGCGTTTGTTGCTTCGGAAAATTGCCTCTGAAACGGGGAACAAATGCGCCTGTCTGTTTTTCAATGTAAAACTTAAGCAAGTCGTCTGCTCATTACACTGAGTTATATGAGACGCCATACACAATCCCCGTCTGAGCTACCATAACAATCGCAAAGGGTTAAACGGACTTAAGAATCTGAGAGCCCAATATAAAAAATTAATGTTTGTCATCAATTTCGGTGCTGTTTTTATTAAAATAAAGGCAATGAGGGTTTTGAGGCACATTCTTCCTTTTGTTCACCAGTATTTTTAACCCTGTTGGCCGAAAAAAGCAAACAAAAAAGAGAACCTTAATACATGAATAAAATGAATAAAAACACTCTGATTTTTTTTGACCTAAGAAAACGATGTTTTTGTTTGAGAACTAAATTTTTGTTATTCAGCTGAAAAATATGTTTAGTTGTACACAAAAATTTTAAGCAAAATTTTACAAGAAAAAAGAAATAAAAAGCACGACTTTTCTTGTCTAGGGAAACTTATGCGGTTTTATTCTTAACTTAAATAAAAAATTGTATACCAAAAAACATTTTTTTGAGTTTTAATAATATAATCATGTTATTTTTGTTTTGAAAATCAAACCAGGGGCCTGTTTCATAAAAACCTTTGTAAATTCTCATTTTACAATCTCCGCCTATTTTTGTAAAATACACGATAAAGGTTTTTCGACTTGTAATCCAGGGGGAGCATCTCCGCGCACTGCTCTGCGCTGATTGGTTGCAGCCACGTCATTTCATCTCCGCTGACCGATCATAACTCTTCTTTCATGTAATTTACAAAAAATAGGCGGAAAGATGTAAAATGAAAATTTACAAACGTCTTTATGAAATAGGCCCCAGTGTGATATTGCTAAAATAAAATGCGTTGTTTTCCGCACTGGCTGCTTAAAAATAAGTAAAAAAACCTGGACCCAAAAAACCAAAACTTTTTTATTAGTACGAGATAAGAAACACCGCTTGGCATGCTGTTAGAAAAACTTTTTCAATTTTTTTCCTAAAAATTTGGACGAAATCGGCTCGCTCAAATTTTTTTATGACGAGTTGAAAGCGTACGGTTTTCGCAATTTTTCGCCAAATTAATACACTGCAAAAAAGATAGCTTTTGTTTCGCTTCCTGCTCGACGGGAGTAAGATTTTAATAATCATATATTGTTACATTTTAAATGTCCGCCGTTTTTATACCTTACTTTTGACCTTAAAATGTTTTTTTGGGGGTAACCCCCTGGGGACTAGGGGAGGCCAACCACATGTGTCGAAAATTTTTTTTGAAATTTTTTTTGAAACCGCGTAAAAAATGTAAAATTTATCAAAAAGAAAACGACTTTTAATTTTAGGTTTGTGTTAAAAAACCTAATATTAAGCTTACAATAAGCTGTCAAAATGGCAAATTTAAAATTTGAAATTATTCCAAGCCGTATGTTGGCAGCAAATATCTTAACTTAACAGTTTTACAAGAATAATAAACTAAGTAATAATAAATAATATAAATTTTAGAAGATTAGTTCTAAATTTTTTAAATTTATTTTGGCTTAAAATATTAAAAAGTGGTCCAAATAACTCCATTAAAACGCAAAATAAATTTTCTTTAAAATTCGAAAATACTTCCTAACGTCATGCAAATTATTGAAATACGTAATAATTGATTATCTTATTGGCTCTTCCGCAATGAAAATGACGCAATTCAAATAAAATCGCATTAAATTCAAACGTTTTTACACGAAAAATAGCATTACTTCAAAAACTTACACTTGGATATTTCAAAAATTGTAGTGGCATTTCGAAATAATTTCGAAATTTTGTAGTGGCATTTTAACTTTTAAAATATATTTTTGTAACAAGATAACCTAAAAATTCGAAAAAAATGAACTTTTAAGGCTTATTATTTTGAAAAGTTTTTAATTTAAAGGTTTGCTGCTGCCAGCATACGGGCTTGGGATGCTTCAAAATTTTAAATTCGTCATTTTTAAAAGCTTATTTTGAGCTTCATATTAGGTTTTTTTACACAAAACTAAAATCAAAAGTGGTTCTTTTTTGTAAACTTTCGTTTTTTAGCCCCCAGGGGCCGGTCCACTAAACGTGTGCTGACTAAGTGCTATGTTAGCACGTTGTTTAAAACTCTTGATAATGTTTTAACTTCTCACGATAGTCAAAACCCTCCCATTTGAACGGAAATATTAATGTTAATATTCTTTACAGAGTTATAACGTTATAAAATCAGTTTTATCCAATTAGCGCTTATGAAAAAAAGAGATCTTTCATCCTTCGGAGATTAATTTAGCACTAATTGACCAAAAGTGATTTTATTAGCTCTTCCCACAACCATTTTCACAGAGCAAAACATATATGACGTGATCACAAATACTATATGACATTTTAGGGTTCTTAAAATCCTGACATGCTGGGTTTTTTTTCAAGAAACCTTATTAAACTATTTGTCTGCATGGCATAAATTCATATTTTATTAATTTCATGCATATTTGTTATAAATATAAGCTAATAAGGCAATAATTTATAGTTAAGGGTTAGAAAAACTCATAACTAGGGATTAAGGCTTTATTAGCTTTTATTTAAAACAAATATGCATAAAATTGTGTAAATATTAATTTATCCGATTTAAAAAAAGAGTGCCATAACATAAAACACCAAAATTAAAACATTATTAACATATGTAAACAATGTGCTAACTTGGCACCTTGTCAGCACACGTTTAGTGGACCGGCCCCAGAGGGTCAACCCCCCCAAAAAAAAATTTTAGGTTAAAAGTAAGGAGTAAAAAAAGGCGGACTTTTAATAGATTGTGCGAATCTTAAAACCGGGCCCCTAAAAACCGAGGCCCCCAAAAACCCGCCTATACACAAAGTAATCGAGAAAACGCGCTCAATAAAAACGTTAGGCAAATAATTGGTCTTGCCGTACATAAACAACGTTACATGAACAAAAACAAATCGCTTCACACAGAGTTAACATTATTTCTTATTCATATGTATGTAATTGTTATAAATTCTTATTATATTTTTAAATGTTTCGGCCAAAGTGTAGCTTTTCAAGTTTTACAAGGAGGTTTCTCGCTGGTTAACTGAGGGTGTAAAACCTGTTTATCGCTTATACATAGTGTACCAGGCATTTACTAAAAAATGTACCACAAGAATTGATCCCACCAGATAATAAACGGCCGGCGAGTCGTCGACGCGGAGGCGGACGCAGGGTAATTAGCGTGTGGAGCGGACGGTACAGAAGTGGCTACTACAAAAAATTTCGCTTATATACAGATTAATCGAAAATTTAATGGGCGGAGATTTTTAAAAGATTTTTTACAGAAAATTTCCGGGCCTGCTAGTCCGCCTAAATACTTTTCAGGCAAACTTTATATAAACAAACCCAGATTAAGCCAGATTTCATAAGAAACAATAGTCATGAAAAGGATTGTACCGGTTTTCATAGTATATAAACTAAAAGATTTTTGCACTTTTATCATTTATACAAAAATTGGCTTAGTATTATGGCGGATCCGGACTTTGGGCTTGTTCAGCCTTGTAAAGTGTTAAGTATAAAAGGGAAACATCCCCTTCTTCACAACGAAAGCAAAAGGTTTCAACTTGAACCTTAGGCTTAGGCTTAGGCCTTGAAACCTTAGCCTTAGGCTTTTCTTGTTGTCAATACCTATTTTTTGTGTAGTGCATTTCACGCAAAAGTAAAAGAAAAGTTCTCATATGCACTGCAAAACACTAACACTGTGTTAAAAACTGCGTTAAAAATTAATTTTAAAAACCAAACAGCATTGCGCCCATGAAATAGAAGAGAATGGCGGGTTTTCAGTATTAAAGTCGCACAAATCTGAATTTTCAGCAAATTTTTTGTTTAAAAATTAGGTTTTCACCATTTTTGGGTTAAATATGCTTTCTTTTATTAAAAATATAATTAGGGTAGTGCATTTAATTTCGGCACTTTTCCAAATCGGGCATTTTTAATTTTGGACTATATATTTGGTAATTCTGGACGGAATACGACGTTTGATAGCTCAAATGAGAGCTAATTATATGTAGATGACTGGCGTGAGCTTTTTGTTTGTTATGTTATAATATTTTCATGTGAAATTGTGTGACTTATAAAAAATAAAATTGTTACTCGTTTTTAGAACATGGGCATTCCATAAATTACGCAATAAATTGGTTTAAAAATTAAACTGTCCTGGTAAAATTTAATCTATTTTCCGAATTTTTAGTCCCCGTGGTTTTACGTTGCATCTGTGGTGAGCAATCGTTATAAAATAAAATTCGGCACACATATTGCTGCAGGTAAAAACGGGTTGAATTAAGTGGTCGGGTGTTAAATTGTGGTTGTAAATAGTTAAAAGACAACGTTGAAATGTGTAGGGGTCATAGCACTGCACTTAAACTCGATTAAGGGGGTCCTTTTAAAAAGTGCCAAAATTAAATGCACTTTTTTCCCAAATTTTGCTCATTTTGATACCATTTGACATTATAGCTATAACTTTTTGCCGCAGTTACACGTTGAACAACAAGTAGAAGCTTAAATTAAAGAAAATTGTCTCGAGATAATGATAGGTTTTTAAATTTTTGAAAATGATGATTTTTTGACTAAGAAACAATCGATTGTTTGTAAAGTGCCGAAATTAAATGCACACATTTAATTTCGGTAATTTTCCATTTTTAAGCTCAAAGGTAATTTTTACTGGAATATTTCTGTTTAAACACCTAGCACTTTTACTGGTATATTCAGAAAATTTTGGACCGGGTTTATACCAACTGGGTCCGTAACTTTTGGCAAGAAAACTCTTGACCGGTTGGTACACCTTTTAGACTGTGTCCAGTATTTAATATCGTTGATTTTCGACACGTATTAATTGATTTTTTAAGCAAATTTCATTCCAAAAATTTTTCCAAATTAAATACAAACAGTTTATACTAATTTCTTGTTTATAAAATTCAAGTTTGGTGTCTTTTGGACTCTATAAATATATTGAACTCACTAAAAAAAGTGGACTGACTCTGCAGGGTTTTCCTACAAATCAAGAGGACCCAGTCAGAATAGACCCTACACAAAATTTGTGAATACCAGTGGAGTTTCAGCAATAAATTTAAAAATGCTAAAATAAAAACAAGAAATTAACTTGCATTTTTTTATTTAAAAAAAAATGTTTTAACATCACTAAATTTTAAATCAGTTTCAATAACACCTAAAAAAAGTAAGAATATAATATAATCCAAACAAATGTCCAGTTGTACAATAAACTTATATAGAAAAACTCTCACATGAGCGAATTTAATAGCAGTTATTACCGATTTCTGCTAATTCTTTTTACGCGGAGATTTTGTAAATGTGTCAGAAAAACGAGTTTAGTGAACAAAACATCGCTGTGCGAGAAAAATTTTTACTGAGTGCACAGAAAGTAACTTGCGCCGCAAAGTAAGATGTGCATCATTTCTCTTTAAATTTAGTTAAAAAATTTACTGTAGCCGAAAATTTGCTTGGGTTATATATTTTTGATATAAACAATAATATTATAATAACTCTAATATTTATTGGATACGCCTCATAAATGGACTTATATTGTCAAACCCTAATCTTGTAAATAAAATCTGTAAGAAGGTTTTTAATGCTCAAGAAGTCTTCAAAATTTTAGAATAACGACTCATGATTAAAATAAGAAATCTTATTAAAATAGAGTTTAAAATAAAATCTTAAAATATAAATAATAAATATCTTTCTATTGAAGCGATTACATTACAAAACAAACACTTTTTTGCAGTGTATTAATTTAGTAAAAAATCGCGAAAACCGCGCACATTAAACGCATCTTAAAAAAATATTGAGCGAGCCGATTTCACTATCAAATTTTCAGAAAAAAAATCAAAAAAGTATGTTCTAGTAACAGCTTACCAAGCAGCGTTTCTTATCTCGTACTAATAAAAAGTTTTGTTGTATTTGGGACCAAGTTTTTTTACCCCAGCGTCCGTAGTGATGACGTCATAGAAAAACTGTTTTTCTAACCTTTTTAAAAGATATAGCTAAGAGTCTGAGCTATGCACCGATATATGTCCCGTACATATTCTACTTTTGGTTATGGAGATATAACCTTTCAAAGTTCAAGTTTTGTCGCCAGTCCGCATCATTTTTGTACAGACTATAATTAGCGTAAAGAAAAACAATCTTAAAACTCATAATAAGTGTCAATGTTTATTATTTATAAAACTAAAGTCTTTCAGGCTGAAATTGAAGGCCTACAGTTCATTACTAGAAAGAAACAAAGAATAAACGCGCAAAACAAGAAAAATAAAAATAAGTCGCCGCCAGTGATAATGTAATAATTAATAAAATAATTATTAAATTCCATCACGTGTTTGCACTTGATATTTTCTCAAAGAATGAGTGGTTATTTGAGCACCCACACAATTTCACCCTAATGGCGCTTATCTTTAGTTATTATTTTGTTGGCTTCAAAATTCTACAAATTAAGAAATAGTTAGATAAGACATTGTATGTCATTAAATTAAAAAAAAGACATTATGTCACTAAATTAAAAACAATTTAAATAAAATGATTTATATAATTTTCTGAAAAGCTTTAAAAACGTATCGAAATAATAGTTTATAGAAAAAGGAAATTAAATATAATTCTGATTAAAATTAAGAGTATAACAACCTGCATTCAACAATTACAGACAGTTAATCGTTTACTCGACAACTGGTGCATGACCAACTAACTAGCTAACTAACTAAAACTAAAACATCATTGTAAACGGCATTTATATCCTGTTTTTTGTCAATTTGTCAAATTTTTTTCGTTTGGTTGTTGTAAAATATTATAATCACATCAGGATTTTAGGGCCCTCATAATGTCATTCATAGTATTCGTGATCACGTCATATATGTTTTGCTTTGTGGGAATGGTTGTGGGAGGAGCTTTTAGAACACTTTTAGCCATTTAGCGCTTGGGAAAAAATTGGATCTCCGATTGATGAAAGATCTCCATTTTTTCCCTAGCCCTAATTGGCTAACAAAATGATTCATAAAGTCATTACTCTGTGAAGGTCTTTAACACTAAACAATTTTTTTAAATGGAAGGATTTTGGCTATCGTGATACTCCACAATCATTCAAAAATTAATTTTATGTAAATAAAAAAGGTAATTTTTGCTTCGCATGTAACACTTTACATGAAAACTGCCTTAAAGTTTGATATGCATTGCAGTTTGATTTGATTAACACCTTAAAGTTTGATATGCAATCGCCACAGACGCATTAAGTTGTGTTGTGTGAACGAGTTAATTAGACACCATGAAAGTCTTGTGAGCGTGTATATACTAGTCACGTAAGCAAACCAGAGCAGCTACGTTTGTTTTGCCTTTAGTTGACTTCCTTGAAAGGTGTTTTAATTTAAACTCTATTTGAGAAAAATCGTGTGTTTCGTTTTTTACATCACGTCTTTCAACAACTTGTTATCTAAATTTCGTCTTTGCCTTCGAAAAGCTCGTCTTTTAAACATCTCGTTTTCGGAAAACTTGTGTTTTGGGTGCGGTTTTATAAACGGACTAATTGAAGACGAATTTTTAGCCTAAACAATAAATTCTTTTATAATTTGTAGGTTTTGCTTACTAACTTAAGCTTGAGGAAAGATAAGGTTTTTAATTTTTAATTAGAAAAAACTCACTACTAAACATAAATTTAAAATTTTGGTTGATTTTTGGGTTTGGCTTAGGCTCAAATTTTGACTCCTGATGAACAATTCATTTAATATAAGTTTATCATGATAAAATATTTCTTGGTTTTTAGGTTTTGTTTGGGCTTAGGGAAAATAAAGGTTTACATTCAATGGTTAAAGTCGCAAAATACTAAAAAGCTGTTTTTTGAAAAGTACGATCTTAAAATCACACTCAAAAGACGAGTTTTCCGAAGACAAGATGTTTAACAGACGAGCTTTCCGAAGACGAGATGTAGAAGACGAGATGTTGAAAGACGAAATGTAGAAGAGGAGTTTAAAGACGAGATGTGGAAAGATGTTTAAAGACAAGATGTTTAAAGACGATATGTAGAAAAATGTCTAAAGACAAGATGTTTAAGACGAGATGTAGAAGACGAGATTTTAAAAGACCTAATGTAAAAGTAAAAGACGAAAATTCCCGGAACTGAGAATAATATCAATCCATTTACAGCGAGTAGTCAATTTACTAAACATGAACACACTTCTAAG
>JASAMX010033409.1:0-13254 GCA_030248175.1 Microlaimidae sp. YZB2_3
CAGTATACACGGTGTATACACTGTGTATACCCTGCTTTGTGAATTCCGGCCCATAACGATTTCCCGATTCTTTCACTTCCAGAAAGCGGTCTCGATTCCCCAGAACGTAGTCTTGTTTCTCCAGACTACTGTCTTGATTCCCCAGAATGCAGTCTCGATTCCCCAGAACGCCGTCTAGATTCCCCATAAAACCGTCTTGATTCCTCAGAACGCGGTCTTCATTGCCCAGAAGCACATTTTATGAAGTTGGCGTTGAATATTTAGAATTATGGTTTTCTTTAACACTTTTTGTACTATTTTTAATATAATTTTGTCTGATTGTTATATTAGGTGGTTTTTGTTGTTTCTAAGTATTATTTTTCAAGCCGTTTTTAAATGTTATTGCTAAATAATATTTTAAATGCTTTGCAATACTAAAAAATAAAGCATAAGAAATAGGGTATCTGACTTAATTTCGACCACCTTTTTATTTTTTTGTGAATATTTTTTTCTGGCGATATTGCGTTTTCCGTACAAAAAACCCTTGATTTTTGGCTAAAAGGTATTACTTCTCTTGGTTAACAGCTGAAGTTATTGCAATTTTTAAAAAAGGGTGGTCTAGTATAGCAAAAAACTACGTCCAATTTCTTTAACTTGCATCGCCTGCAAGGTTATGGAAACTTGTATCAGCAATCAACTTCTAAATTATTTAAAAATCAACAAACTTATCTCAAAAGACCAAACTTGGCTTTTTAAGAAAGCGTTCAACTTGTTGTCTTCAACTGGAGTCAATAAATGATTGGGTCAAAGCCACAGACAAAGGATATCTTAAAGATAGTGTTTATTGATTTTAGTAAGGCCTTTGACTCCGTTTGTCATACTAAACTTATTTCTAAGCTTCAAGCTTATAGAATCACTGGAGACCTATCGAGTTGGATAACTGCGTTTTTAAGTAACAGAACACAGAAAGTAGTAATGGGTAAGAACAGTTCCACAGAATGCAAAGTTATATCCGGCGTTCCACAAGAAACTGTTCTTGCGGACGTTTGCTATTTCTTTTGTTCATTAATGATTTGCCAAAGGAGCTAAAAGACTTTAATGTCACATGCAAATTATTTGGTGATGACGCTAAGCTCTATGAAACTAGAAAAAAATCAGAACAATCGACTAACCTTCAAGCTGCAATTAACAAATTAATATCTTGGATACAAAAATGGCAATTAACTATTGCCGAGGAAAAATGTAGCACATTATATTATGGTCATGGTAATCCTGAAATACCTATTTTTATAAATAATCAAAAACTAAAAACGGCTAAAGAAGCTAGAGATCTTGGTGTCCAAATCTCATCTAACTGAAAATCTGCAGATCATTGTAACACTATTTCAAAAAAAGGTTTAGCCATAGTTACATGATTTTTTGCTGTTTTCAGACTAAAAATATATCAGCTTTAATCACATCCTACAAAGCATTTGCTCGGCCTATACTTGAATACTGTTGCCAAGTTTGGTCACCATATTTATGTAAGGATATTGATACAGTTGAGAAATACATAAAAAACGACCGACCGCCTGGTAAACATTTGGGTAAGTAAGGGTTAAATCTTTTTTTTAAACGAACATTTTATTAAAATTTTTGATATTTTTGCGGTCAGTTTGAATATAAGATTGTTAATATTGAATAAAATTTACCCCTTCAAATAATGCGTCAAACTTTTGGGCCGGCACTTTTTGGCTAACTATCACAACACTACGGGGGGGGGGGGCGAAAATAGAATGGCTCAAAACTATGGTAGAATCCCCCGGGTGGCGAAAATATCGTCATATCATCATGGGGGGCTATGAGGAAGTCGCCGGCCGGCGATAAATAGGGGGGCGAATATATCATGTGACACCCGGCTTTACTCGGCGGCATTTTCGCATAAGGTTTAACAGTTTGATTACTAATAAAAAATAATGAATTTCATTTGAATTTAGCCAATTCTGGGTGACTCGAGTTTGGCGTTTCGTTTGGTGTGGCGTTTAGAATTTTTGCAGAATTGGGTATTGGAATAATGAGAACAAGAAGAAGAAGATGGACGAAAAACGAGTTTCCAATTTATATTGTTTAATAATGGTTAAAGCGTCGCTTCCAGGCTTGTCGTCTTGTGGCGCTGTCTGTCACGCGTACCATTAATGCTCTTAAACAATTAAAAACGCAAAAAAAATTTGTTTTTAATTCTTGACACCAAACACTACTGAAGCGGGCGTGGAAAAAAATAAACCATCCGCGGACAGCTGCAGGGACCTATTTCATAAAGATTTTTCTAATATTGTAAATTAATAAACGCATTTAATTTCTTCTTATTTTATTAATTAAAAAATACGTACGTAACTGTGAAATTTACGGAATTTACAGACATGTGATTTTTTAACTCCTAAACTCAATTTTATTAATATACTTTTTAATTAAAAATACAAAAGAAAAATATGCGTTTATTAATTTACAGCTGTAAATTAATTACAAGAAATTTTTATGAAATAGGCCCCAGAGGTGTTTGCAGTTTTATGAGACCTACCTGGCAGACTCTTTCAGTGTTGCAGGAAAGTTTTTACTGTGCGATCAGAAGATTTTTTTGTTATTTTTCGAATATATTATTTAAATTTATAAATCAATACTGAAAACATAAATAAAAAAAGTGGCTTGTAAAAAATTTGCGTAAGTTTTTATCCTATGAAACCAAATTTGACTCTTTAAGAATATTAGAATAAAACTTAATATGAGAGTTAGAATAGTAATAAGAAGAATATTCTGAATTTTAAACTTTAACCACGTTCTCTAATAAATAACTGGGCGGAGTGTTGCCGCGGTGCTAATTCGCCCCATGGCGCTACCGCACCACTCATGACATATGATCAAATTCCTTCCCTACCCACGAATAAAAAACCAGTCTTTTTGCATTGTTTTTATTTTTATATACTTAGTGCGGCTGATTTTATAAGATATGAAAAACCGCTTCGATATGAGGAAAGTTCAAAAACATTTTGAAGCCGCTTTACTAGAAGACGAAAACGTAAAAATGTCCGAATACAATAAAGGCTACGCCGAGCTTTGTCTGTAAGTTCTTGAGGCTACACTATGCAATAGGCTTTTTGTGCTATCTAAACTACTATATTTTATCTTAGTACAATCTTAATGTCACAATTTTTATTGTTTTTTTCCGAAAATATCTCATAGTATTTCTTGTTTTAATGAAATAAATGAGGCATTAATAAGTTGACAGCTTAAAGGTGCAGTCTATTGTTGTAAAAAGTCAGTTTTAAAAAAGTTTTACTTTTACTTAAACTAATAAAAGTAAAATTTTGGAATGCTTTTACTTTTATTTTTACTCGACTTTTGAAATTTCAATTACTTTTATTTTTACTCTTACTCGACTTTTGAAGTTTCAATTACTTTTAGTTTTATTCTTCCTCAGATTTTTTTCCTGCAAATATTTAAATTAGTAAATTAAAGTAAAATTTAAAAGATTTTTTTTCTTTTTTCTTTTTTTTTTATCAACAACATCAAATTTGAGACTTAATCGCCGCCAACATAAACTATAATTCTAACAAAATATCAACATAGCTATTTGAATTGACTTTAAAGGCTCAAAAAAAGCGCTTATTTAAGTCGGTTTTAAAACTTTTCTTGAATGCATAATCGACAGTTACTTGAGAGGGGAGTAGATTGTTCCAAGGTATAACCACCCTATTTGCAAAAAAAAATTTCCTTGCATTTTTTCGACTTTGTTCAACAGGCAATTTAAGGTAGAACACTACAGTTTGATTTTTTTATTATTTTTTTATTAATGATCAGATAACAGAATTAATATTATACTAAGCATAGTCTATGCATAGTTTAATTCTACTGTTTTCATCATTTCATTATTTCTTTTTCTTTTTTTTTCTCTTTTTCTATTTTTTTTTTCATCAACAACATCAGTTCTGCAACTTAATTATCGCCAATATGAAATACAAATTTAACAAGATATCAACGAACATAGCTATCTGATATGACTCTAAAGGCTAAAAAAAAAGCTCTTATTTAAGTCAGTTTTAAAACTTTTCTTGAATGCATCCAAACAATCGACAGTTACTTGAGATGGGAGTAGGTTGTTCCAAGGTGTAACCACCCTATTAGCCAAAAAAAATTTCCTTGCATTGATTCTGCTTTTTTTGATGGTCAATTTAAAGGGATGACCACGGGTGGGCTGCAGGTTAAACTTAAAAAAAATCATTGGCTTGCAAATTTTTTAAGCAATGTATAATTTTAAAGCACTCATATAAATCAATTTTGTCTCTTCGGTCCTTTAATCTTTCTAAACTTAGGTAATCCAGTCTTTGTTCATAACCAACAGGTAACAACTTGCATTTATAAAACAACCGTCTAGTGAAATTTTGTTGCACTTTTTCCAAAATGTTTATATTTTTTTGTAAATAAGGATTCCAAACTGCACTAGCGTACTCCAAAATTGGTCTAACATAGGACTTATATGCTCTGATAAGATTATTTCTAGAGTTTGAATTGAATGTTCTAAAAATTAGTGATGTCACTCTCATTGCTTTTTTTTTCTGTGATTTCAGTGTTTAGAGAATTTCATATCATGAGATATATAAACACCTAGCTCACGCACCAATTCTGTAGTTGCAAGCACGTTATTACCAAGCTTATATTTACAAATTAACTCTTTGCTATGATTTCGAATATGAAGAACTTCATATTTGTGATTAGATAACTGCAATTGCCAGTCTTGTGACCAGCTGTGTATTCTATCTAAATTTTGCTGTAGTCTTAAGTTTTGAATGTGGTAATCTTTAGATGAAGATTTTACAAACAACTTTATATCATCTGCAAAGAGTCTAATTTGTGAGAACTTAACACAATCAATAATATCATTAATATATACCAAGAATAAAAATGGACCTAAAACAGAACCCTGAGGAACTGAACTTTTTACAGGAAATGATTTGGATACTGAGTTGTTAATTACAACTTTAATTTCCCGCCTAACTAAAAATTCTTTTATCCATTTTAAAAATTTACCAGAAACACCATATTTTTCTAGCTTATATAACAATTTTTGATGTGACACGGTGTCAAAGGCCTTGGCAAAATCCAAGTAAATGACATCAATTAGAAATTTATCTTTTAGTGCCTGCGTCCACTCATTAAAAGTTTCCAACAGCTGTGTTATTGTAGAACTTTTTGCCTTAAAACCATGTTGAAACCTTGACAAAATGATATGGAAAAAGACAAGAAGTTCTTCTTTGACAAGCTGTTCCATTAGTTTACAAGAAAAAGATGTAAGTGAAATCGGACGATAATTTTCTTTTAGGCTTTTAGTGCCTTTTTTAAACAGTAAGTTTAATAAAGCTATTTTCCAATCAAGTGGTAATTCTCCAAAATCAAAAGACATCTGAAAGATTATTGCCAAAGGTTCAGCAATAACTTTAGCCAAGCGTTTTAAAAATTAAGCTGGAAAACAGTCAGGTGTTCTAGACAATTTGTTTAGGAGCTTTTTTAGGGCTTTTAATACCTTTTTGTTGTAAATACCATGTTGTCCAATTTTCCTATATTTCGTGGATTAAAATTTGGAAAGGTGTCATCATCATCAATAAAAATTGAAGCAAAGTAATTTCCCAACAGTTCAACTTTTTCACTCTCTTCAGTCCCATCTTCCCTTTTAATTGGTGGGATAGTTTGTTTTGTTTTAATTTTATTATTAACAAATTTATAAAAATTGTTTAAACCCCCTGAATTTAGAATTTTTGTTGCTTTATTAGTGTTAAAATCTCTAACTTTATTTTTGTATACTTAGCAAATTTTTTTGTACTCTTATCTTGATTTTTCATCAATGTTACGCTTACGCCAAAGTTTTTTCTTTTGATTTTGTAGTTTTCTTTTATTGTACAATTTTTTTCTTGTTTGTAAATAATTTTTTTCCAAGGACATGTTTATTGATTCCTAACAACAAAATATCCTTTAATTTCTGCCAAGCATTTTCTACTGTGCCACATTCCTCAAATAAAATTTTCCAGTTGATTTTAGATAAGTCTAAACTTAGCATATCATAATCTGCTTTTAAAAAATCAGGTATGTAGTTTTAAATCTTATTCTTAGGACTGTCAGATATTGTAAGATTAGTTTCAGATAAAATTGTGTCATGGTCTGATTGTGAAAACTTGGTGCAACAGTGACATTATTAAAAATTTTTCTATCATTTGTGAACAAAAGATCCAGATAATTATTCTCACGAGTTGGTTAATAAGAAACTCACACTAATTATTTTCATTTTGCGTGTTTAAAGTTATTTTATCTGAAGACCAATCTACACCTGGCAGATTGAAATCTCCAGTTAAAACAATGGTTCTTACAAAGTTTTCTGTTAAATTCCTAATTAGCTCAAATATTAGATTGTCTTTTTTTTTGCTAGTACTGAGTTCTCTATAAATACCAATGAATCTCAGGTTAGATGACTTCTGTAGAAAAATGTCAACCGTTTAGTACTAGTTCTATTGCATCATACTTTTCCTCAATTTCAACTTCAACTACTCTAAAAAAATTTTAATTAATAGAACTACTTTAAAAAAAATTTTAATTAATAGAACTACTTCACCTCCTCGCCGCTGCTGTCGATCCCTTCGATAAACATTAAATTCTCTGTTTTTGATAATCATTGCGTTTGAAGTTGTTTCAGTGAGCCACGTTTCAGAAATAAAGCAGATATTAATAGCACCATAGATAACGCTATCTCCTGAAATCAGAACATCAAGCTCTTCTAAGGAGTTAGCAAGGCTTCTTGCATTCATACACAAAATTTTTATACTAGGTATAAGTTTTAGTTTACTATAATGGTAATTAAGTAACTATCCTATTTTGAAACCTTTAGGGGAGCCTTGAGAGTGATGTTGAACAAAAGTGATGTTCCAAATGCCTCCAAATATTTTTTTAAATATTTTAGAATGTTTATCCAGCTCGGACGACTTTTCACCATTGTCTCCAATGACACCAAAATGAAACTTGAAGTTCTGGAAAAATTTCGGCATTCCAGGAAATCTAAAAATTATCAAATAATCAGAAAAATGTTAGAATATGAGAAAGAAAACAATTTTTCCGATTCTTATAATCCACCCAGCGGTTCGCGAACATTATTAGATCTTAACAGGTAAGTAACGGTAATATTCCCAGGAGTTTTGAGCTCCAGATTGGAGCTCAGGATTTTGAAGCTTCGGAGCTCTGCCCTTTGTAATAATTCCATAAATAATTAAGGAGCAAAGCCATAGATTATTTTTTTTTATTTGTTGTGAATTGATTTTTTTTGAATTATTAAAAACGATAAAAATAGTTCTAAGACTGTGAATAAAATAAAAACTGAATTATATCTGACCTTGTATAATTGTTTAAAAAACCTATTAAAGGGTTGCCTGCCGTCATGATGAAACGTATTAGAAATTTCGAATTTTTTTAAAATCTTAATTTATCATAATCATGGGTGGCGCGGGAGCGCCACGGGGCGATTTAGCCCCATGGCGCCGCGCCAACCATAATTAGAGAACATGGGTAAATTTTGAAATTCAGAACCTTCTTCTTCTTCTTCTTCTTCTTCTTCTTCTTATTATTCAAACGCTCCATTCTTAAAGTCATATTCCTCATTCGTTACTTGATTGATCAAAAATAAACATGGGCTCATTAGAAAGAAGTATGAATTACGCAACTTTCTTAGGAAGCACTTTTTTTATTTTGGTCCTTGTTATCGATTTATTGATCTAAATAAAAAATTTGAAAAATAGACAAATAAAAACTCCCAACCGCACAATAACAGCCTTTTGGCAACAATAAGGATTGTACAGAGCAGACAACCAACATCCCCTCATAAAAACCGCAAAAAAATAGCAGACCGGTTTTAATTGGTGGCAGAAAAGCGGCGCCAGTTCCCTAGCGCCATCTGCTTCAACCGCGCGGAAAACGGCAAAAACAACAGATTACTTTTTTTAATTCATGCATTACTGATGTAAAAATTAATCAAAGTTTATTTTTATTAAAATAATAATAAGCGTCGGTGGCGCGGGAGCGCCATGCGCCGGTAATTATCGGTGGTGCGGGGTGCCAACTGCAATTTAACCCACGGCACCGCGCCAACTATACTTAGACAACGTGAGTAAATTTTGTTATTGCACGGCATCGCGCGCCAACTATATTTAATAGAACGTAGGTAAACTTTGTCTGGAGCGCATCTGCACCGCACTAACTATAATTAAACAACGTGGGTTAATTTTGTAATTTAAATTCATCTTCTTCTTCTTATTATTTTTTATTTTATTCTCTACAACTAAATGTTATAAACATATTTCATTGCGCAGCTAAAACTATAGTTTATTCGGCTATTTTTTAATTTAATTCAAAAAAAAGTGGTAGACTGAGCCTTGAAAATGTCTAAGAATAGAGCAGGAAAAGGGGGCGATTTTTCCCGTGCATAGGTTTAGACAGAAAAGATGTATACTAGTCTGAGATGGACATTATGTGGACTATAGGAAATTTGCATTTGGTTTGGCCAGCTGCTCACTAAATAAAAAATTTCTACTATATGATATGATTTGTTTTCTGTATACATTGATCTAATACACAGCACTGTTGGATTTTTTTTTAGTTTGATGAATGTCAATTGAAAAAATCATACTCACAGCAATCTTTTGAGATGGCTAGAAATCGCCACTTTTTCAAATTTATAGTTGTTTCTTAACATACAAATATAACCTTCTAATTGAAAAAATGGCGATTTCGCGCTTGTCAAAGATTGTGTGAGTATGGATTTTTTGATTGACATTTCATCAAACTAAAAAAAAATGCAACAGTGCTGTGTGATTAGATCAATGTATAAACAAATCATTATCATATCGTAGAAATTTTTATTTAGTGAGCAGCTGGCCAAACCAAATGCAAATTTCCTATAGTCCACATAATGTCCATCTCAGACTAGTCTACATCTTTTCTGTCTAAACATATGCCCGGGGAAAAATCGCCCCTTTTTCCTGCTCTATTCTTAGAGCATTTTTCAAGGCTAGTATAATTTATAGTATTTAAATAGCTGACTTAATTTCGGCCATCTTTTTTATTTTTTTGGATAAATTTTTTCTGGTTTTTCCAATCGACCTAAAATTTGGGTTAAAAATCAAACAGTAGCTATTTTTGTTATTCCAGTGCAAATTTTAAAATTTCTGTTATACTTAAAGATCAGTGGAGGTTTAAACTTTTATTTTTATAGTGGCCGAAATTGAGGCGCGAGCCATTAACTTCGGCCACCGAGAAAAAACTGGCTATAACTATTGCTAAAACGAACAATAAAAATTTTTAAAGGTTGCAAATTTATCCTTAGGTATTGTTCTTGGTACATTTAACTTAATTTTTCCCGTTTGCAAACTTTAATAGTTATTACTAAGACTTTAATTATATCAAAACCTTAAAAATACAAGTTTTAATAGCCTGTATTTTTTCTGAATTTTTTTCGGCATAAAAAACCGTCAAAAAAAGTCAAGCGAGCAAAAAAATCTATATAAATACGGTAGTACGATGATATTTGAAAACAGCAAAAAAGGGCAGGTTCCATCACCTAAATTTTAAAGTGGCCGAAATTATCGGAATCTTAAAATGCGCAGTTAGTTTAACGTATTGCAAAGTGATTTTGAAGAAAGCTTAAACAAAAAGCAAAAATTCATAAAATCACAAAAAATTCCATTTTTGTGTGAAAATGTTGATAATGCAGAATAACACGAATAAAAAACTTTTGCAAAAACACTTTATTCAACATTTATTGGGATGTGCTAGTTCTTTTGTGTTTTAAAAATTAACCAATTTTCTAACACCCTAAAATGGTGGCCGAAATTAAAGCCTGGCCGAAATTAAGTCAGATATCCTACTTTTTCTTAAATTATTCGTTAAATTAGTTCTAAACTAAAAAGTACCTTCGGAACTCCAGAGGCTGCTCCGAAGTTCTCGGAAAAGCAAATGAATAAGACTTATAGTTTTTGAATTTTTTAGGGCTCTCGAGTTCATCCTGAGTCTAATGGAAATCTTTAGAGATTCTACGGCGGGGGAAAAAATGAGTCTCAAGTTTATTGAAGCATATGATCGACACATGGCCGAACATCAAAATGCCGCCATTAATACAGGTGGCGAATGTGTCTTATTTTCGCACTGCCTCAACTAGGATGCGCCCTAATTAGAGCAGCTCGACATAGTTAGGGCACTGCACTGATTATTGCTAAATTAGGATTTTCTTACCGAAAGCGTGATCTGAGTAATTTAGAGCCGTGGCGTGATCCGTGTAATTTTTTTGAACGTTTATTCACCCTAATTAGGACCCAAATTAAAGCGCGATTATAAAACTTACTGAGGACCCTAACTAGAGCTTGCCCTAATTATAACTAGTATTAGTTAGGGCACTATTACTGATAAGGAACTGTTTTCTGGAAGCGTAGTCCCACTTAAAGCGTTTAATGACCCTAATTAGCGTTATTCAGGTTCCAAATTAGAGCGCGCTGTAATTAGGGCCATAGAGGCCTTAATTGGGCGCGCCTTAATCAGAGCGTGCCATAGTAATGCAGGTGACGCATGAGTTTTACCCTCACACTTTTGTAAATTGTAAATAAGTCAAATTGCGCAGGGAGTCATCAAAGTTCCAGGCAAATTATGTAATGCAGAATTTGTGTGTAAAAATTTTGAATTTATGGTGAAAAATTTGGGTTTCGTGGTGTTTTTTTTTCGTTTTGTCCATAAATTAAGTAGCCGCATCGCCGTGAAGATTTTAGATGCTATAAAGAAACAGTGGATATCTTAGCAATAGCTATTTTTTATCAGATGAAAAAAATTAAAATATTTTTTAAAGCTTCAATAACAATGAAATTTTTTAAAAATCAGTTTACCTTTGTAAAAAATGACTATATTAAGCAACTCAATTGTTTGAAGATTGCACCTTTAAAAATTTTACACTTTAAGCATGCTATTTATGATTTGATAAAAACAAGAAATTATAACGTAATATTCAAAAAATATTGTAATTTGAATTTGAGATGAAAATTCGAGATTTTATTTATTTTCAAAATTTCATTTTATTTCGGTGTGGAATTTACACATTCATACCTGGCGACATTAGCCATTCGACTGGCTCTACGTTTTCTACCTTCAAAAGAAAAAGTAAGTAAAAATTTGCATTGCTAGTGCGAAAGTTAAAAAAATCGGCAGATTTCATTGTTACTACGGTAAAATGAGCCAAGATTTGTATATAATATACGTGACTGTGACTCATTCCAAAATTAAAACAGGACCCTATTAACTACAGAACGAGTCACAGTCATTAGGAAGATGATATTTTTTTAATTTTCAAACTTTGCGTCTCTGTTAATCGGAGTCCTTTGACTGAACTTACTAAATAATTTAGTCAATTTGAAACCTAAAGGTAAACCCAAGGGGCCGGTCCACTAAACGCCTGCTGACTAGGTTCCAAGATAGCACGTTGTTTAAAACACTTGATAATGTTTTAATTTTGGTCTTTTTTTCTTAAGATATATCTAATAGGACTCTTTTTTAAAATTGGATAAATTAATATTCACATAGTTTTATGTATATGTGCTTTAAATAAAAGCTAATAAAGTCTTAACCCCTAGTTATGAGTTTTTTTAACCCTTAATTTGGGGTTATTGCCTTATTAGCTTGTAGTTATAACAAATATGCATAAAATTAATAAAATATAAATTTATGCCATGCAGACAAAGAGTTTTATAAGATCTCTCGAGAAAAAAACCCAGAAATTAAAACATTATCAAGAGTTTCAAACAACGTGCTAACATAGCACCTAGTCAGCACGCGTTTAGTGGACCGGCCCCGTGGCTGCAACAGTTGTTTGTTGGATTAAAAAAAATGCCCCCATTAAGTAATCACGAAAATCTGACATTACTGTATCAGCCAATTAGATTCAATTTAATACGGAGTATTTGTTTGATAAAATGACGTCAGATTCTTGTGATTTGACTGGTTACATAATGGGGGCATTTTTTAATCCAACAAACAACTGTTGCAGCCACGTTGGGTAGTTTACCTTTAATTTTTTTTAATAATGATATTATAACTAACGCCAAATCAAAAGCCTATAGGCTTTTGATTCGGCGATATATTTTTTTTATTTTTAAGCTTATTTCACCAGAATGACGAGTGACAAGTGACAAATGACAACGCGGTTACAAAGTTACACACACTTTCGTTGTCAATACGGTATGAACCTGTTGTCTTTTGTTAACTTCGGTGTGAACTACGCTTTACCTCATTCTTGTCAAAATTTCAGTTCAATGCAGACTAATTTCCAAAATTATAAATATAATTACTGGACTTTAAAAATCTTGTGTAGGTACGAAAAATATACAAAAAAATTCAGTTACACAATCATTTGTTGATTTGAATCAAATCGCAAATCGATCTGTTGATCTGTATCGATCTGTTGCAAATCACGAATAGTTCCCGCGATTTACGGTTCACTAAATTACAACTTTTTATATAACAAGTAGCCCGTGTCAGCCATATTATGGCTGTCAAATATTTTTTATGTGGTTTTCGGATTTATTTGTTTTGTTTTTCAAATTTAACGTTTTTATGTTTCGTGGACTGAAATCTTTGCAATGATACCTCATTTAGTTAAATCTGTTTGGTGGTTGGGGAGCAGTGTCTCTCTCTCATTTCAATAAAAATGCGTTGTCCAGCATAAAGATGTTCGTGCTGTTTTTTCAAACACTCAACCTCTTTATGATATCTCATTTAGCCCAGTAGTTGGAAAGACGGGTCTCTCCCCCTTTTCGTGAAAATAAGTTGTCCATGATGAAAATGCCCATGTTATTTTTTTTTCAAAAAAATCAACTCCCTTACGATATTCCCCGAACTCTAGGCATTCCAATGATTTCTCATTTAGCATAATTCTTTTTGATAGAATAAAATTTAATTAAAAACCCACTGCCAGCTACTGATGTAATGTTTATATTTTTATTACAATTGATTTAAACAACTTACTAACATGGTGCTCACTTGTTTAAAGTGCATACTATAATGCTTTAGTGGGTTTCCGATATGTTGCAAAATAAATTTATCTTATCTATCTTATCTTATGGTTATGGAGGAGGGTCCATTCATCTTTAGTCAAAAAAAATTGTCCATGTTGATCTTTTAAAAAGGGATTATATTCTGGCTCTCCATTGACTAATAACTCTTACCAACAAG
>JASAMX010033410.1:0-41647 GCA_030248175.1 Microlaimidae sp. YZB2_3
ACTCTCTAAAAGTTGTTAATGGTTTTATTTCGTGTTTTCATTAAGCATTTAAACAAAAAAGCCCCACGAATAAAATTTAATAAAAAATCATTAACTAAAAAATGAATTTTCTTTAAAACAACTATTTGTTTAATGATTTTTAAATAAACTTTATTCGTGGGGTTTTTAAACTATTAACAACTTTTAGAGAGCAGTATCATGCTCCGTAGCTCTGGCCATTTAAATCGCAGCTCCCTTCGAAACTCCGGAGCTCTGGACTCCGCCCTTTAAATGAGTGAATTAAGGCTTATTGAAACGTAAAATATGTCGACATAGAATAGTTAAGGATCCTTAATTATGCTACTTGCATTTTCAGGACTATTTTTACTGTTTTTAATTCAATTTACAAAATTTTTTTAGAAAGAGTATTTTAAGGCATTTCTTTTTTAATTATTTTTGAAGACAGTAGAATTATAGGCGCGGAGCTGCGGGGGTTGCTCCAGAGCTTAGAAAAGCGGGGACCTTTACAACAAGCTCAAAAGCTCGGAGCTTCGGGGAACATCATTTAGTGTTGAATATAATATGGAATATGAAATAATATGAAATATAATAATATAATAATAATATAATATGAAATGTAATATGGTAGAGATTAGGGATGTTCCTCTCTTCTAATATCATGCTCCGTAGCTCCGGCCATTTAAAAGGAAGATTCTCCGAAGCTCCACCCCTTAAATAAGCGATTTTAAGCTTATTTAAGCTTGAAATACATTTAGAGTTACTCTGTCTGCATTTTAAGACTATTTCTAGCAGATTAAATAAGTTTTGAAAAAAAAAAACTGATTTGAAAGACAATTTGACAAAATAATATAAGGCGTCACTCCTTAATTATTCATGAAATTAGTACAAAAATAGGTCGGAGCTCCGGAGCTCCGAGTTTTTTTTTCGGATTTCTTCAAAGGGGGCTCCGGAGCTCGGAGCTCGGCACATCACTAGTACATACATTATGGTGTTTTATACACTGGTTTGAAAATTCAAATGATTAAAAAACAAATGTGAATAAATGTAGAAAAAGTAAACCTGAAATCCAGGTGGGTCCCAGGCGACAGTCGGCATTATTTCCCGCAATTCTCCATCCACCCATGGTAAAAAAATCGTGGGCATGATCAAATCGACTGTGCCGTTACGTAAACACTCGTTCGCCGTGTCGTTCCGCTTGTTGTAACTGTGGAATCTTTGGACTTTAATTGTACCGTTTGACAAGAGTCTCTCTTGTATTAGCGCCAGGATTTCATTGTGAATTCCGGGACTGTCCAATCTGTCCTGGGTGCAATTTTTATCAAAAGGAACATCGCAGCACACTGCCATAAAAGGATCAAATAAACGGCAACCAACTTTTATGGACATTTTTCAGCAAATATTTGCTATATTTTTGTCAAGTAGTCCATAACAAGTAGTCCGTGGCAGCTATACAAACGCCCTATAATTTTCGACAAAACTTGTTTTGGAAAGATTGACAATCACATTATCACTATTTTTGGAATTACACAACCCAATCGCAATTCCTTTATATAGTTGGATAAAAATGCAATGGAAATATCATGTATGATTGGTGCATGATCGATCATGCGTGGTTATAGCAATGTTTAAGAATCGTGAAATCGCAATTTTTTAAAAATTTAGGGATCCTTGGGAACTTGGAGTTGGAACTTGGAGCCAAAAACAGGGAACTCGGAGCCGTAAGTGGAGAACTTGGAGCCAAAAATAAAAATCGCTAAAACGTTTATCTAAGCCTAAGCGAAACCTAAATCTAACCCCAAACCAATTTTTTCCTAAAGGCTCCAAGTTCCCATTGCTCGTGGCTCCAAGTTCCCAAAAATGTCTCATGGCTCAAAGTTCCCTGCTTGTGGCTCTAAAGACCCCGTATCTTTTCAAAATTGAAGATTGTGATTGTAAATATTAGAAACAATTACTGAAATATTAGAAAAAACAACGATTTTGTCAATTTCAAAAATTGCTGGAAGCTAAATTTTTTCTATTGTCATTTCATCCTATACTAGAAAAGCTATAAGTGGTTTGTGTAAAATCGGTTCATCAAATAAAAAATTCATAATCAAATGATCTACACTTTTTATTCGTTGAACAAACGCATGCATAGTAAGTCAACATATGTTTACCTCTTTTCTGTCTAAGCATAATATAGGCACCTTGCACTGGAACTCGGTTTATACATGAAATATGCAATATACATAAGTGTCACCATAATGGATAATTACCGTATCTCCTACTTATTTTTTGTAGTATGCAGATCAACCGATCAAAAGTGCGCGAAATTTCGATCGGTTGATCTGCATACTATGAAAGATAAGTAGGAGATACGGTAATTATCCATTATGGTGACTCCCTATGTTTATTGCATACTTCATGTATAAACCGAGTTCCAGTGCAAGGTGCCTATACGCCTACAACCTAACATACAGTCGACCCCTTTTTTGTTCCGTTCTTAGAGCATTTTTAAAGTCTAGTCTACTATTTTTTTGAGTTGAATCGAAAAAAAAACATTTTTTTTATATTTTTAAATTATTTTAAACAGAAACCTAAATAAAAAAGGGTTCCAGAACAGTTACAAATTTTTTACGCTTTCCATTGAGCTCATGATATTTCTGATCAATCAGTAAAAATAAAAAGATTATCGTTTTAAAGAATGATAAGCGTTACAATAATAAAAAAATGATGATGATGAATATGAACCACAAAATTTATTCACATTCTTTAATTATAGTTGCCGCGGTGCCCTATGACTAAATATCCCTATGAGGTTTAAGCCCTAAATTATTAACAAAAAAAGTTACAAAAAGTTAGGATATAATCTTCATTTAAGTTAAAGATCTCGATTGATGAAATTATTTGTCTACACACATAACGGACAAAGCCAACTTTAATATGCGTTTTGTGGAAATTTTTTTAATTTCGTGTTATTTTATAGATTTATTATCAAATTACGAAAAAGCACAATTTAATATTGTTTGTAATTCAATTAACAATACGCTCTGTAATTTCGTCGTTACTACATAAAAATGAGCCACTGTCATTATAAAATACACGTGAATGTGACTCATTAGTTTATAAGATATTCATTCAAATTTAAAATGAGTCACAGTCACATATATTTTATACGAACTGTGGCTCATTTTGCCGTAGTATCGATGATTTCTAAATTTTTTTTTGATTTTTAACCTGAAGCTATTATTGTCACTCGAAAGAAAACATAAATTTTTTTTAGATTATGTACTTTGGAACTTAATTAAAACTATACAAAAATAACTGACAATATAAATAACTATAAAAAACTAGTACTAATATTAAAAGTAAGTTGTTTACCAGTTTTAAAAACAAGTTTTATTTGTGTTCCACAATTCTGGTACTTGCACGTCTTTATATTTTCCCAGCTCTAAATTTCCCAATTTAAGAGTATATGACATCAAAACACTCTGAAATCTGTCCTTAAATGGCAATACAATACACATACACAATATGCCAGAATATTCTCAGTTAGCCATCCAAAACTTTTAAAAAAATTAAAAGCCTATGGAATAAACTATGAGTTATTTAATTGGGTCTTTGACTTTTTAACAAACAGACGTCAAAAGGGTAGAGGAACTTACCTCCGCTGAAAAAAACCCCGGAACTTACCTGCGATTTTTCTCCCTCTGTCGCGCAAGTCGGAACTTACCTCCGATAGCCGCGTAACCTCGGAACGTACCTCCGGAAATCAGCCTCCTTTCTAATTCCCCTTTCTTTGTCTATTGTTTGGGATATATTGTGACAATTTATGATATAAATAAATAGATTAAAACATTTTAAAGTTGCAGATATTAGTAGATTAAAAATAATTTATTTAGGTGCAAATATAAAATAAATTCTGATCAAACAAATATAATCATTGCATTACAACATTTTTTAAAAATTTTAAAACCATACAAAACAAAAACGATTGTAAATTTTTGTGCGGATTTAAATAAAATATTTTTTTAAAAATAATTACAAAATTTGCAAAACAAATTTATTTGTTAAAAAGGATTCTAGGACACGAGGGTACTAAGCTAAGAAAAAATACGTTTGCCACAAATATGTAAATTTTGTAACCTGAATAATCTGAACTAAATTTATATCGTTTGAATGCGTAGACAATTGAACGTTAGATAAGTTTATTTTTGCTTGCTTAAATATGATGCAACATTTAATAATAAAAAAACTTCGTAAATTGTTTAAAAAACATCATACCATAATTGAACGAAATTTTTAACACACAATTTTTAACAAACATTTTACACACAATTTATACAATGGCTTTTTTATAAAAACACTAATAATGGTTGAAGTTTATTCCAAAGCTCTGAAGCTTCAAAACCCTTTCTGTGCAAAAACTAAAGAATTAATTTTAAACATAAACAATCATGAGCGGAATGAAAACACCAAGAAGTTATTTAATTACTGTTTCACCTCGTGTCCAGTACCCTCGTGTCCAGTGTCATCCTGTCGAGTACCCTCGTTCCCGTTAAAAAGAATTTCATCTGTAGGAGATTTTTACATGGTAAAAATGTGGTTACACAATGCGAAAATCAAAAACAAAAGTAAATCTTTGCAAGCATAAAAAACATGTTTTTGTGAGTTTAAAAAAAATTTTTATGTTTAATCAAGAACACATGAAATTAATTAATAGTGCGCGGTAGAACTCCCGTTTTGTTCAGCGTGCTTACTCCAAGATTAAATCCCTATTAAATAATAAATGGACTTTGTATTGAAGGCTTTTTGATTTTTTTATTATTTAAATGCACATACATACAAATCAGTGCAACTAAAAAGAAAAAAATTATATGACTTAATTTTTTGCGTAAAAGGAATTTATTATTTCAACTCGTAAACTAGAAAAGTACATTAAATTAAATTGAAAATAGTATTCTTGTTTTAATTCTTATTATGTAGTGTTTAAAACAAATGTCTTATTATATAGTGTTTTGAACATTTTATTAAAATATAACAAATGTAAAACGCCTCTACTCGACGCCCCTTTTTTCCATCGATTGGTTAAAAGAAAGGCAATCGGAGGTAAGTTCCTCCCTATCGGAGGTAACGGAGGTAAGTTCCTCCCTAGCGGAAGTAACGGAGGTAAGTTCCGACTTTTTTGAGGTCATCGGAGGTAAGTTCCTCCCCTACCAGAGGTCATCGGAGATAAGTTCCATAAACCCGTCAAAAGGTTATTATAAATGATGATAATTTGGAGAGTAGTGCTTAATCAGATTTTTCACTAGTCACAGGTGGTGTCCCTCAAGGCAGCGTTTTGGGTCCCGTTCTGTTTTTAATTTACATTAATGATCTTTCGGATTGTTTGGGTCCAGAGTCATCCGTAAAATTATTTGCGGATGACGCTAAATTTTTTATAATTTATGAAGATTCTAATAAAAGACTTGATTTTCAAAACTCTTTGGAAAGTTTTTGTATATGGGCTTCAGATTGGCAATTAAAAATTGCCTTGGAAAAATGTGGAGTTTTGTCTTTCGGTCAGAAATCGTTAGATTTTAGATATAAACTAAACAAATGCTTTATTAAATCGGAAAAAGAAATCAGAGATTTGGGCATTAAAATTTCGGAAAACTTAAACTTTTCCACTTATTGTTCGGAAATCTCGGCAAAAGCTCTTAATAGAATTAGCTTTTTGTTTCGGGCCTTCAGTACTAAAGACATGACGGTTTTATTGCGTGCGTTTAAAACTTATATTCGGCCATTGGTTAATTTCGAATCATATATTTGGTCACCTTATTATATAAAAGACATTAAAAATATCGAAAGAGTCCAAAAAACATTTACTAAAAGACTTTATCATAGATGTTCCTTTCCATCTGTTCAGTGGCGTGCCCAGGAGGGGGGGGGGCGGAGGGGGGCGGCCGCCCCCCCCCTCCCGAAATGCGGCGAAGCCGGATTTTTTCGTTAGGGGGACCCTTACGTTTTTTGAATTTTGGGAGAAAAAATTTTTTTTCTTAAATATTAATCAAATTTTCCCCGCTTCGCGGATAGTTTAAATTGACAATTTATCTCAGTTTTTTGATTTCAAATCGATTTTGCCGCTCAATAGTTAAGGCATACATGTTAAATAAAACTTTTATAAACATTATTAACCTTTTATTAACGTTTTAAACACATGTTTTAAATAGATAGGAATAAAAAAAACCTTAAATTTTGTTTTAATTATCATCTGGAATTAAAATTTCTAGTGTATTTTAGCGCCTTAAATTAAAAATTTTCTTCCCCGGGGGGGCATTCTGCCCCCCGATTCATATTTCTAACACAGTAAAGTTTTCGAAGCATTGTGAACTTATCGTTAAAAAAGCTTTTAGAATTTCTTCGCTCATATTTAGATCTTTTACCACCAGCTCGGTTAAAAATCTTCTTCGCGCTTATGTTACATACGTTCGTCCAGTGTTAGAATACGGTAGTGTTGTTTGGAATCCTCACTTAAAAAAAGATATACAGTTAGTGGAAAGAGTGCAGCGTTATTTCACTAGAAGAATTTTTAAGAGGTGTAAATTAACGTACACTAATTATGAAGACAGACTAAAATTTTTAAAACTTCAAAAATTAACTGACCGTCGTTCTGTTGTTGATCTTTCAGAGTGTTATAAAATAATACATTCAAAAACAAACATTAATCCTAATGATTTTTTCTATTTTAATCCTAATCCTACAAGAGGACATGCCTTTAAATTAAAAGTACAAAAAAGCAGAATAGATGCCAGAAAATTCTTTTTTGTAATAGGGTTGTTTCCAAATGGAACTCTTTATCAGAGCAACAAGTTACAGCCGACTCACTAAAACTTTTTAAAAGATGGCTAGGCAGTGGCCCTTTTTAGTGCTTATTTTTATAAGCCTTTGGGTCACTTCTATTAAACCTTGTTTCACATATTTGTAATGTGTTGCGACCGTGATCGGTTCGCTGTTTGTAATTATTTTAAATTTGTTTGGTTTTCTAGAAATAAAATTTTGACTTTGACTTTGACTTTTGACTTAGATTTCGGTTTCGCTTAGGCTTAGATAAACGTTTTAGCGATTTTTATTTTTGGCTCCAAGTTCTCCACTTACGGCTCCGAGTTCCCTGTTTTTGGCTCCAAGTTCCAGCTCCAAGTTCCCAAGGATCCCTAAATTTTTAAAAAATTGCGATTTCACGATTCTTAAACATTGCTATAACCACGCATGATCGATCATGCACCAATCATACATGATATTTCCATTGCATTTTTATCCAACTATATAAAGGAATTGCGATTGGGTTGTGTAATTCCAAAAATAGTGATAATGTGATTGTCAATCTTTCCAAAACAAGTTTTGTCGAAAATTATAGGGCGTTTGTATAGCTGCCACGGACTACTTGTTATGGACTACTTGACAAAATTATAGCAAATATTTGCTGAAAAATGTCCATAAAAGTTGGTTGCCGTTTATTCGATCCTTTTATGGCAGTGTGCTGCGATGTTCCTTTTGATAAAAATTGCACCCAGGACAGATTGGACAGTCCCGGAATTCACAATGAAATCCTGGCGCTAATACAAGAGAGACTCTTGTCAAACGGTACAATTAAAGTCCAAAGATTCCACAGTTACAACAAGCGGAACGACACGGCGAACGAGTGTTTACGTAACGGCACAGTCGATTTGATCATGCCCACAATTTTATTACCATGGATGTATGAAGAATTCCGGCAAATAATGCCGACTGTCGCCTGGGACCCACCTGGATTTCAGGTTTACTTTTCTACATTTATTCACATTTGTTTAATCATTTGAATTTTCAAACCAGTGTATAAAACACCATAATGTATGTACTAGTGATGTGCCGAGCTCCGAGCTCCGGAGCCCCGCTTTTAGGAGATCCGAAAAAAAAACTCGGAGCTCCGGAGCTCCGACCTATTTTTGTACTAATTTCATGAATAATTAAGGAGTGACGCCTTATATTATTTTGTCAAATTGTTTTTCAAATCAGTTTTTTTTTTCAAAACTTATTTAATATGCTAGAAATAGTCTTAAAATGCAGACAGAGTAACTCTAAATGTATTTCAAGCTTAAATAAGCTTAAAATCGCTTATTTAAGGGGTGGAGCTTCGGAGATCTTCCTTTTTAAATGGCCGGAGCTACGGAGCATGATATTAGAAAGTAGGGACATCCCTAATCTCTACCATATTACATTTCATATTATATTATTATTATATTATTATATTTCATATTATTTCATATTCCATATTATATTCAACACTAAATGATGTTCCCCGAAGCTCCGAGCTTTTGAGCTTGTTGTAAAGGTCCCCGCTTTTCTAAGCTCTGGAGCAACCCCCGCAGCTCCGCGCCTATAATTCTACTGTCTTCAAAAATAATTAAAAAAGAAATGCCTTAAATTACTCTTTCTAAAAAAATTTTGTAAATTGAATTAAAAACAGTAAAAATAGTCCTGAAAATGCAAGTAGCATAATTAAGGATCGTTAACTATTCTATGTCGACATATTTTACGTTTCAATAAGTCTTAATTCACTCATTTAAAGGGCGGAGTCCAGAGCTCCGGAGTTTCGAAGGGAGCTGAGATTTAAATGGCCAGAGCTACGGAGCATGATACTGGGAGGTATTAACATCATTAATCTGTATCATATTATATTTCATGTCATTCCACACTAGATGATGTTCTCCGAAGTTCCGAGCTTTTGAGCTCCGTTGTAAAGGTTCGCTTTTCTAAGCTCTGGAGCTGCGATTCAAATGGCCGGAGCTACGGAGCATGATATTGGGAGGTACTAACATCATTATTACCTACACTGCACTTAGAAGTATTTTAGTTTCTGGCATTCTATAGTTTTATAACATACGTTTAGGTTCATCTACTACCCCACAGTCTACCGATATTATCCCCATTGCTGCCGTTTCCATATTCCGTGTGGCTGGCTTGGTGCGCCGGCGTACTCACCATCGCATTGATTATTGCGACAGTATCGAATGGATTATCCTTTACGTTAAACTTTCTATTTCAACTATTTACGAATATCAACAACATTCTATTTTCCGGAACTCGGGAGAGCTGGCCGCGACATACCTATTTTATGATTCAATTGTGGAGGTTGACCGCGGCGTGGGTGGGTTTGACGCTGTATTCTAACGCTTTTGTCGCGTTATTAATACCCAACGTGAACGTCAACCCCCCCTTCAAAACCATACCGCAGCTGGTCGACAAACTAAAGACGAGCGACTATTTTTTAGTGGGCAGAAGGCATTCGCCGGAAGTGGTGGACATACTGACTGGAACGGAAAAAACTTGGCAACCCCTGAGAGATTTTGCGGCCAGTAATCCGAAAAAGCTAACGATTCTCAGCCCGAAAATAAAACCGGCTGTAGATTATGTAAAAACCTACCCAGGTTAGTGCACATAAATAAATGTTGAACAGATGACGACTGAAATCTGCGGGTACTTATTGATATTGAGAGTTTATTATTTATCTATTTATTGTTATTACTGTTTAACTCAAGATCGGTTTAAACAATTAATGATTTTTTTAAGCGGTTTTAACCCGGTAATACGACCGTTGAACCTGCCTCCGGAAGACTGCAGGCAGGTAGGAGGCAGGGTAGAGGCAGGTAGGCGGCAGGGTGGAGGCAGGTAATAGCAGGGTTAAGCAGAAAAATTTCCGATAAAGGCGGGTAGGAGGCAACTAAAACTGCCTTGGAGGTAGGTAGAAGGAAGGGTGAAGGCAGGCAGGAGGCAGCAAAATTTCTGATAGAGACAGGTAGGCGGCAGGTAAAAATGGTTTTTCCCTAATGAGACCCCCCCCCCGTCCTTACCGGGTTATTTGATATTTGCGGTTGTTTCTGTGGGGACAAAGTGGTAGGAGGTATATATTGAAGATCTCTACGTTCATTGGTGATTGATTTTTTCCAGGTCTCATTAGTTGAAATTGATTCTATAGCGTCATAATTTTGTGGAGATCTTTAACATTAAACAACTTTCGTTCAAATGGGAGGTTTTTGATTATCCTAATAAAAAAACTGCAACTAACTAATTTTAAATAATTCTAAAAACTGTAACATACATAAATTAAAAATAGAATAAAAAAAGTTAAAAATATAAAATTATCTACGTTTTTACTTTTTTCCCTTTTTAGATTATTTATAAATGAATAAATTTTAGGAGCTGTACATCCTTTTGGAACAGTTCCCGGTCGCTATTATGGTCAATACAATCCCGAAATTATTTCTATCAGAGACAATCTTTCTCCAGTATTCCAGCATGTGTTAACATTGGCGAAAAATTTTTCCCTAGCTCCCGAACTTTCAAAGTTTTTGTACACACTAGAAGAATGCGGATTTCTAATAAAATTATTCAGAAAGTATGGAATAACTAATGAATTTTACTCTGCCGATATTGTACGAGTGAAAAGAGTTGATTTTAGTGAAGATTTCATTTCAATAAACCTAAAAATGTTGTGGAATTGCTTTCAGAGTATTTTTTTATTGTTTTCTATGACAATAATTGTTTTCATATGTGAAATTTTTAAAGGCCGGCTCACACCAGACTGGCAGTTGATAAATGGCGCACAGCTCTAACCCTTCATACCGCAGCAACAATGATGGTTTAATGATGTAAACACGCGCGTTCACTGTCCACTATCCACTGCCACTCCGGTGTGCACCGGCTTTAAGAGTTTTGGTGATAAATTAAGTCAAAGTGACAATTATCAGTAAGATGCTTTAGTAGTTAGGTAAACTAATTTATTAAGTCGAACTGCATATCATTTTTTAGTCATGGTTCTAATTGGTGATATTCCTATACCCAATATAATCATGCTCCGAAACTCTGAAAACTTACTCTCTGTTTTTTTTTTAGCGATACTGGAAAAAAGTTGACAAAAAATTTTTTGTTTGCGGTCTTATAACTTTTGAACGCGCCGCGATCAATATGCAAATATCTCGCGTTAAGGTCCTTGTACTTTTGGCTACCTCCTGAAAAAAAATTTTTTCAAAAATTTTGGGGGGTTAGCCCCAAAATTGCCGAAATTTACGGTCGATTTTTTTCGGCCAAATTTCTAACTTTTTACCATATGGGGCTTTACGTCTGAAATTTTTTTTGCAGATTGCCCATACTTTTCTGAGCTCAAAAATATATAATTTGTTAGGGGTAACCTACCTGGGTCGGGTATCCGGAGAGGTTAAAGGGGGTCAATTTCACGATTTTTGCTAAAAATCTTTGTATGGGGGACATCAAATGCATATTTTGGCATCATGCTCAAAAACTGTTAGAGTCACAGGCCTGAGACCGGGAGGAATTTATGCGGAAACTTAAGTCCGACATTTTGGTGATAGTCTCAAAAAAATCTTGATGCTCTAAGGCACTGCAATGGCTGACCCCTAAAAAAAACTTTTGACACAGCCCTTCTACATAGGCGAGTAATATATCATTTTAAAGCTCTCGGCGTGCTGATTTCAAAAATACAAAAAATTTGTTCTAAATGGTCGGGTAACCAAAATACAGACCCCTTTGTACCCCCAAAATTAGTATGGGGTGATTTTTTTGTTTTTATTATTTATAAGCCGTGTTTATATTCTTTTGCAAGCTCTATGCGTGCTAATTTTAAAAATATTAATTTAGACTAAAATTTTTTTATGGTTACCCGGTTACATACCCCCAAATACCCCCAATTTTGAAAAATGGTAATTTTGTTATTTTTTCATTTTAAGTGACATGTTTATACTCATATGAAAGCTCTCGACGCACTGATTTAAAAAATATAGGTTTTTTTAAATTTTTTTCAGTGGTTACCCATTTTTGCACCCATCAATGTACCCTCTAAAATTCTTAAGAGGTGATTTTATTATAATACCCTCATATTTATACTCACATCAAAGCTCTCTACACGCTGATGTCAAAAAAATTATTTTCAACTCGATTTACCCAATGGTTGCAATTTTTACAACCATAATGTACCCCCAAAAATTTTTAAATTTTTAAATTTTTTATATATTTATTATAATACCCTCATGTTTATACTCATATCAAAGCTTTAGACAGGCTTATCCCAAAAATATAAATTTCAACTCGATTCACCCAATGGTTACCATTTTTACAACCCATAATGTACCCCAAAACTTTTAGGGGGTCTTTTTTATATATTTATTATAATACCCTCATGTTTATACTCATATCAAAGCTTTAGACACACTTATCCCAAAAATATAAATTTCAACTCGATTCATCTAATGGTTACCATTTTTACAACCCATATTATACCCCCAAAAATTTTTAGGGGGTCTTTTTTATATATTTATTATAATACCCTCATGTTTATACTCATATCAAAGCTTTAGACACGCTTATCCCAAAAATATAAATTTCAACTCGATTCACCCAATGGTTACCATTTTTACAACTCATAATGTACCCCCAAAAATTTTAGGGGGTCTTTTTTATATATTTACTATAATACCCTCATGTTTATACTTATATCAAAGCTTTAGACACGCTTATCCCAAAAATATCAATTTCAACTCGATTCATCCAATGGTTACCATTTTTACAACCCATAATGTACCCCCAAAAATTTTTAGGGGTACTTTTTTATATATTTATTATAATACCTTCATGTTTATACTCATATCAAAGCTTTAGACACGCTTATCCCAAAAATATAAATTTCAACTCGATTCATCTAATGGTTACCATTTTTACAACCCATAATGTACCCCCAAAAATTTTTAGGGGGGTCTTTTTTATATATTTATTATAATACCTTCATGTTTATACTCTTATCAAAGCTTTAGACACGCTTATCCCAAAAATATAAATTTCAACTCGATTCACCCAATGGTTACCATTTTTACAACCCATAATGTACCCCCTAAAAATTTTTGGGGGTACATTTTAGTTGTAAAAATGGTAACCATTGGGTAAATCGAGTCGAAAATAATTTTTTGACATCAGCGTGTCTAGAACTTTGATATGAGTATGAGAGTACGATCATTTATTTTTACTCATATAGAATAGAAAAAATATTTTTACAAGATAGTTAGGAAATAAGTTTTTCTCGTTTTTGCTAATGGAATGTTTTCGCTAATTTTTCGAGTGAGAGAACCTGTTTCATTAAGTTTGCAAAAAAACAGTATTTTTTCTTGCTTAATTACAATACAAGTTAATAATAAAAAAACTACGTAAATTGTTTAAAAACATCATACTAAAACACGAAATTTTTAAAGATTATTTTACAGACAGTTTATACCATCGCTTTTTAATCAAAACAATGATAATGTTTGAAGCTATCTCCGAATCTCTGGAGTTTTGAAACCCTGCCTTCAAAAAAACCAAAGAATTAATATTAAACAATCATGAGTGGAATGAGAACGCCAAAAAGTTATTTAATTACTGTTTTTTTCTAAAACATATACTCGTATGAAAATACAAAGCAAATTGCAGTTTTTTGCTGTAATTTTTATATTTAGACTATTTTCATCGACTCTTGATTAAAATAATTGAGTTTTTTTGACAAAAACTTTGGAAAAAATATTAGAGAACGCGCCAACCATTATTAGAGAACGTGGGTAAATTTTGAAATTCAGAACCTTTTTCTTCTTCTTCTTATTATTATTATTATTATTATTATTATTATTATTATTATTATTATTATTATTATTATTATTATTATTATTATTATTATTCCAACGCTCCATCCTTAAAAGCGATATTCCTCATTCGTTATTTGTTGATCAAAAAATAAACATGGGCTCATAAGAAAGAAGAAGGAATTACGCAACTTTCTTAGGAAGCACTTTTTTGATTTAGGTCCTTGTTATCGATTTATTGATTAAAATAAAAAATTTGAAAAATAAACAAATAAAAACTCCCAACCGCGAAATAACAGCCTTTTGGCAACAATAAGGATTGTACAGAGCAGACAACCAACATCCCCTCATAAAAACCACACAAAAAAAGCAGACGGGTTTTAATTGGTGGCAGAAACGGAACCAAATCCCAGCGCCATCTGCTTCAACCGCGCGAAAATCGGCGAAAACAACAAAGTACTTTTTTTAATTCTTGCATTACTGATGACAAAATTAATTCAAAGTTTTATTTATTAAAAAGTAATAATAAGCGTCGGTGTCGCGGGAGCGCCACGCGCCGGTAGGTAATCATCGGTGGTGCGGGGGTGCCACATTGCAATTTAACCCACCGCACCACACCAACTATACTTAGAGAACGTGAGTAAATTTTGTTATTCATGTTCATCATCTTATTATTATTATTATTATCTCCCCGTGGCGCTCCCGCGCCACCAATGATTATTTTTACTTTAAAAATTATAATTGCAATCATTGGCGCACGGCATCGCGCCAACTATATTTAGAGAACGTAGGTAAACTTTTTCTGGAGCGCATCTGCACCGCACTAACTATAATTAAACAACGTGGGTTAATTTTGTAATTTAAATTCATCATCTTCTTATTATTTTTTATTTAAAAAAGTATATCTCGGCAACGGAATGATTATAAACATATGTCATTGCGCAGCTAAAACTATAGGCACCTTGCACTGAAACTTAAAATAAACATAAGATATAGAACACACAAACATTGAACCTGTACGGAAAATACCGTAATCATGCAAATGTTCCCTGATTATTGATTAGTGGCGGCATTGACGGGAAATAACCCGCTTATTATAACATCTGTAGCCATATATTTTTTATTTTTACATGCAAATCTTAATTACACGTTTTAAAACAGACAATTTCCAATATAAATCAACATACATAATCAGTGTGATGTCATTATTAAACACCCCAGGGTATCGTCTTTCGCCTTTCGTCTTTTTTAAAAAAAAAACATTTGCATGATTACGATATTTTCCGTACAGACAGCAATGTTTGTGTGTTCTATATCTTATGTTTATTTTAAGTTTCAGTGCAAGGTGCCTATAGTTTATTAGGCTATTTTTTTTAATTTAATTCAAAAAAAGTGGTAGACTAGCCTTGAAAAATGCTCTAAGAATAGAGCAGGAAAAAGGGGCGATTTTTCCCCGGGCGTATGTTTAGACAGAAAAGATGTTTGGACTAGTTTGAGATGGACATTATGTGGACTATAGAAAATTTGCATTTGGTTTGGGCAGCTGCTCACTAAATAAAAATTTCTACCATACGATAATGATTTGTTTATACATTGATCTAATCACACAGCACTGTTGCATTTTTTTAGTTTGATGAAATGTCAATTGAAAAAATTATACTCACAGCAATCTTTGACAAGCGCGAAATCGCCACTTTTTCAAATTTATAGTGTTTCTTGCACATACAAATATAACCTTCAAATTGAAAAAGTGGCGATTTCGCGCTTGTCAAAGATTGCTGTGAGTATAATTTTTTCAATTGATATTTCATCAAACTAAAAAAAATGCAACAGTGCTGTGTGATTAGGTCAATGTATAAACAAATCATTATCGTATGGTAGAAATTTTTATTTAGTGAGCAGCTGCCCAAACCAAATGCAAATTTTCTATAGTCCACATAATGTCCATCTCAGACTAGTCCAAACATCTTTTCTGTCTAAACATACGCCCCGGGAAAAATCGCCCCTTTTTCCTGCTCTATTCTTAGAGCATTTTTCAAGGCTAGTCTACCACTTTTTTTAAATTAAATTAAAAAAATAGCCTAATAAACTATAGTTTTAGCTGCGCAATGACATATGTTTATAATCATTCCGTTGCCGAGATATACTTTTTTAAATAAAAAATAATAAGAAGATGATAAATTTAAATTACAAAATTTACCCACGTTGTTTAATTATTGTTAGTGCGGTGCATTGGCGCTCCAGACAAAGTTTACGTACGTTCTCTAAATATAGTTGGCGCGATGCCGTGCGCCAATGATTGCAATTATAATTCTACAGTAAAAATAATAATAATAAGAAGATAATGAAATGAATTACAATATTTACTCACGTTCTCTAAGTATAGTTGGTGTGGTGCGGTGGGTTAAATTGCAGTGTGGCACCCCCGCACCACCGATGATTACCTACGGGCGCGTGGCACTCCCGCGACACCGACGCTTATTATTATTTTTTAATAAATAAAACTTTGAATTAATTTTGTCATCAGTAATGCAAGAATTAAAAAAAGTACTTTGTTGTTTTCGCCGATTTCCGCGCGGTTGAAGCAGATGGCGCTGGGATTTGGTTCCGTTTCTGCCACCAATTAAAAGCCGTCTCCTTTTTTGTGCGGTTTTTATGAGGGAATATTGGTTTTCTGCTCTGTACAATCCTTATTGTTGCCAAAAGGCTGTTATTATGCGGTTGGGAGTTTTTATTTGTTTATTTTTCAAATTTTTTATTTTGATCAATAAATCGATAACAAGGACCTAAATCAAAAAAGTGCTTCCTAAGAAAGTTGCGTAATTCCTTCTTCTTTCTTATGAGCCCATGTTTATTTTTGATCAACCAATAACGAATGAAGGGAATATCGCTTTTAAGGCAATGATCGTTAAGAAATAATAATAATAATAATAATAATAAAAAGAAGAAGAAGAAGAATAAGGTTTTGAATTTCAAAATTTACCCACGTTCTCTAATACCGGTCGCGCGGCGCCACGGGGCTAAATCGCCCCGTGGCGCTCGCGCGCCCCCCAGGATTTTAATTTTATTATTATGGGTTATCATGGGTGGCGCGAGAGCGCCACGGAGCGATTTAGCCCCGTGGCGCCGCACCAACCATAATTAGAGAACGGGAGTAAATTTTATAATTCATGTTCATCTCCTTCTTCTTCTTTTTCTTTTTATCATTATTATTCTAACGCTCAATTCTTGAAATTGATATTCCTCTTTCGTTACTGATTGATCAAAAATAAACATGGGCTCATTCGAAAGAAAAAAAAATGTACACAACTTTCTAAGGAGCCACTTTTTCATTTAGGTCCTTGTTATCGATTTATTGATCAAAATAATAAATTGAAAAATAGCGAAATAAAAACTCCTAACCGCACAATAACAGCCTTTTGGCAACAATAAAGATTGTACAGAGCAGACAGTTGACAGCCGTTCGAAGAAACTGCACAATAACAGCAGAAAGCTGTGCTCGGTTGCTAATTGGTGGCGGATCAGTTCCCAGTGCCATCTACATTGCACGTCAACCGCGCGGGAAGCGTCAAAAACAACAACATACTTTTTTAATTCTTGCATTACGGATGAAAAATTAATTTAAGGTTTTATTTAAAAAATAATAATTTGCAATCATCGGTGGCGCGGGAACTCCACGCGGTGGCTTGGCCCCACCGCATCGCGCTGACTATAATTAGAGAACGTTGGAAAAATTTTGTAATTCAAGTTCATCTTCTTCTACTTATTATTATTATTATCATTTTAACAATAATATCTTAAAATCGATATCCTTTTATCGTTCATGCGGCGATTTAGCAATCGCGAGACCGCGTTGGTTAAGTAAAATTAGATATTGCGGAAAAATTTGTTATTTATGTTCATCTTTTTCTTCTTTTTCTTATTATTATTTTTGTTCCGAAAAACATAAACGCAATCACGGGTAGCGCAAGAGCGCGACACAGCAATTCAGTCCGCGACACCGTGCCAACTGTAATTAGAACGTTGGTAAATTTTGTAACTCATGTTCATCTTTTTCTCCTTATTATTTTTCTTATAAAAAATATAATTCCTATCATTGTCGATGGGAGCGACAATGATAGGGATTATATTTTTTGTGATTGTCATGGTGGCGGCACACAACGATTTAGCTCCACGCCACCGCGCAACTATTTAGAGAACGTTGGAAAATTTCGTAACTCATGTTTATCTTTTTTTATTATTATTTTTATTTCAAAAAATATAATTGCTATCTTTGGCGATGTGGGAGCGCCACACGCCGACGATTTAGCTATAATTAGAGGACGTGAGTTACCTTTGTAATTCATGTTCATGTTCTTTCTATTATGATTATCTTTTTTTTTATTTCAAACGAATAATCGCAATTATCACGCAGCAATTTAGCCCCACAGCACCGCACCAACTCTAATTAGAATGTGGATATGTTTTGTAATTTATATCCATCTTCTTCTTCTGATTATTATTATTTTTATTTCAAAAACATAATATTGCAATTATTGGTGGCGCGAAAGCGCCACACGGCGATTTGACGCCACGGTACCAACTATTTATTTATTTATTTATAAGTAAGTTGCACGGGTACATACAAAAATACATACACTTATAGTACAACGTCATAGAAAGAAAAAACAAAAAAAAGTTAAACACAAATACGGTTAATAATATTAGAAAATAATATTAGAAACTAATTAAAATACGTTTACGAATTCACTCGAGCTTAATTTAGATTTAAATATCGACAGAGATGGGGCAGATGCAATGGTTCTAGGAAGTTTATTCCATAAATCGACTACTCTGTTTCCAAAGAAAAATTTGCAAGTATTAAAACGCCAAGTGTTTGGTTGTGTTTTGATTGACAGTTTTATGCCATTATTCCGAGTCTTAGAGTCACGTTTAACATCGAAAAAGGTTTCTTCATCAACGTCAACTAAATTATTCAAAATTTTATAACAAAACAATAGATCATTTTTGGTCCTCCTGCTCTCCAACGTTTCCAGACCAAGAAGTTTTAAGCGGTTTGGGTAACTATTGTAAGGTAAATTACACCTTAAAAATAGTCTTCGAGAAAAATAGCGCACAATTTTTTCCAAAGACTCTTTATCTTTTAAATAGAAAGGGTTCCAGACGGGCGTTTGGTACTCTACCAAAGGCCTAATATACATTTTAAAAGCTGAAATTAATACATTTTTATTTTTGGTGCGAAAAGCTCTAAAAAGTAAAGACACCCTGCTCATAGCCAATGCTGAAATTTCCGATATATAGCGCGAAAATTTTAAATCACTTGATATGCATATACCTAAATCGCGAATATAATCAATTTTTTTTAAAACTACTTCATTCAGCGTGTACAAGTTCGGTTCCTTTTTGCAACCAAGAGTAAACAAGCAGCATTTCTCAAGGGCAATATTTAATTGCCACTTATTAGACCAGTCAAAAAAATTATTAAGACATTGCTGAAAATGATTAGTATTTGTTTGATTATTGGCAAAAGCATAATAGAATATAATTAAATAACGTGGGTAAAATTTGTAATTCATGTAATTCATCTTTTTCTTATTATTGTTTTTTTATTTTAAAAAATATAATTGAATTAACGGTGGCGTGGAAGCGCCCCACGGTGATTTAGCCCCACGGCACCGTGCCAACTATAATTATAGAACACGGGTAAATTTTGTAATTAATGTTCTTTTTCTCGTTATTATTAATATATTTTTTTAAACGCTGGTAGCCAAAAACCAATATCTTCTATTTTACATCGTTACTGATTGATCCGAAATAAATATGGACTCTTTGGAAAGGTTAGAAAATCGCCCGATAATTTTTTAGGAGCTATTTTTTTCATTGTCCACATTCAAAATTTAAATTGTTGACAACAAAATTTTAATTTTATATTAATAATTGAGCACTATTATAAGTTTAAGTTATTGTGCAGGTAAGACTCTAATTTTTTATTATTAATTTAAAAATTTAATTTATCAACCATAATTAAAAAATTAAGGGTGTCGGTAAAGTTTTTAGAATTGTAATGCAAACTAAAAATACGTGTTCTATTAATAGTATTAAACTGTTAAAAGTGTATGTCTCGGCAACAGAATGATTATAAACATATGCCACTGTGCAGCTAAAACTATTCTATAGTTAGTTTATTAGAGTATTAATTCGATCCAAAAAATTGGTAGACTAGTCTTGAAAAATGCTCTGAGAATAGAGCAGGAAAAAAACGACGATTTCTCTCCGGTCGTATGTTTAGACAGAAAAGATGGAGACTAGTCTGAGATGGACATTATGTGGACTATAGGAAATTAGCATTTGGTTTGGGCAGCTGCCCACTGAACGAAAATTTCTACCATATGATAATGATTCTTTATACATGGAACTAATCTAACAGCACTTTTGCATTTTTTTAGTCTGATGAAATGTCAATTGAAAAAAGCATACTCACAGCAGTTATTTCAAGGGCAAAATCGCCACTTTTTCAAATTTATAGTTGTTTCCTACATATACAAATTAGTGTTGTAAAAATTTATTTTTACTTTTACTTAAAGTAATAATAATAAATTTACTTTTACATAAAGTAATAATAATAACGGATTTTGGATTACTTTTACTTTTACTTTTACTCGACTTTTGAAACTTCAGTTACTTTTACTTTTACTCTTACTCGACTTTTGAAATATTAAATACTTTTACTTTTACTCTTACTCGGATTTTCCACTGCAAATACTTAAATTAATTTAAGTAAAATTTAAGTAATTTTAATGGCTATATTCCCTATGGGTTTTTTATAAAGTGAATACCAGAAGAAATTTTTAAGCCGCTAACACGCTAAAACCATTTATTTTGACAAAAAAATTGTTAAAATAATAATTTATACATAGAATTAGCAAAAAAAGTTTTAGAGCGGGGCTCTGGAGCTCCAAAAATTGGTGCTTTTCTTTGTTTCAAATTTACCTTTATTATACTTTTACTCTTACTTTTACAAAAAATAGGTCTTACTTTTACTTTTATTTTACTTAAATAAAATTTTGACCATTACTTTTACTTTTACTTTACTTAAATTAAAAAATCACAAATTACTTTTACTCTTACTTTACTTATATTAAAATTTTTCAAATTACTTAAAATAAATAAAATAGATAAATAAATACTTTTACTTAAAATAATCCAAAATAAATACTTTTTACAACACTAATACAAATATAACCTTCTAATTGGAAAAGTGGCGATTTCACGCTTGTCAAAGATTGCTGTGAGTATGATTTTTTCAATTGACATTTCATCAGACTAAAAAATGCAACAGTGCTGTGTGATTAGTTCAATGTATAAACGAATCATTATCATATGGTAGAAATTTTTATTCAGTGGGCAGCTGCCCAAACCAAATGCTAATTTCCTATAGTCCACATAATGTCCATCTCAGACTAACCCACATAGCATCAGTGTCCAATCTAATGCCTTAAGGTAGAACTTCACAGTTTTTTTTGACGACAGATTTTTTTGAATACATCTTACTATACGTAGTTTGACCTGCTGATTCAAATTTTGACATTCATTTTTCTGTAAAAAAACGTTATCGTCCACATTCATCAAATAACATCAATAAAATACATGTCAAAAATACAAAACATTAATAAAGTTTATTACCAAAAATATTCTATTTTTTATTTTCTATTTAGCGTATCTTAAATAATAAAACATTTTTTTAAATTAAAAAGCTAAAAAATTAAAAAAAAATTTTTTTCGGCATTAAAAGTATGGTCGAACCCATGGATCCGAGCGCAACGTACTAACCACTCGGCTACTGGTTCCGCGGTGATTATCAATTAAAAGCACCTTTTAAAGGAATGGTTCAAAATGTAGTTTCTCGGCGTCAATTAAAAAAAAATTAAACGAAAATTTAAAAAAATTGATTCGTTACTTTTAAACGAAAGTTTGGAAATAGTTAGATATAGGCTTTTACCATTTTTTTGATTATAAACGATTAAAAAAGGACTTCAGGATTTTTTTTACTATATATTTTTGTAAAAAAAGTCTTTTTTGCAATTTAAAAAAAATCTTGAGATCATTTTGAACCCAAACCACCTCTGAAAGTTGCCTCCTACATTACCCTAATTTATTATCAAATTTCGCCCAAAAATAACGAATCAATTTTTTTAAAGGCCTTATTGTGGTTTTCATAGGTAGAATCCATGGACATCTGTTGCGAACTGGACAAACTTTTCGGTGATGTTTTTATAACCACTGGATAGCACAGATTCTTACCTTTTTATAGCACCCCACTTTTATGGGCCAAAAATTAATATTTACTCTCTTAAAAGTGATTGGTTAATATAACGTAGAAATTAGTAAGTTTCTACGAATTTTTTAACGGGAAAGGATCCGCTCACTTAATTAGTAACTTTTACGATTTTTTTATTTATTAAAGGCTTAATAAAAAATTAGTGAAACTCCCGTCTTACAATAAAATTTTTCCGATAAAACTCCGGTTAAAGGATGCATAGAATAGGTTTACATGAAGCAAGAATTTATAATACTGGTTAAGGTCGCATAGAGCCAAGAAATCTTAGACACAAAAAAAAACACCAAAAAACAATCAAAAACAAATAAAAAAACCATAAAAAAAAAAAAAAATTTTTAAGCCCCTAGTTCCCTACTCAACGCCCCAAAAACACCGCACACATAAACTCAACAAACACCAAAAAAAACACGCTAAAACCTATCCTAGAAAAGCAAAGCCTAAAAAAAATAAAAAAAATACGCCCTATCCCACACGCGAATAATCTTACAAATACTTAACAAGCATAATAAATTAAAAATTCAAACAATAATTTTAACGTCCAAATTTTACTTTTATTTTAATTTCAGCGCGACGGCGAAAAGAAAAGTCCTTCTTCGGCCAAACATTTTTCCATATTTTTTTTTATTTAACTATTTTAAGGGTGAAGAAAAGAGTGATTTATGGTTACTTTTCAAATATAAGATTGTTTTAATTAAAAGACAAAACATTTCTTACCTTAGTCTGTCCTTCCTTAATTTATTTTGTAAATGAAAGTGCGGATATCACACTTTAAAACAAATAAATAAAGTGTTGCAAAAACTTAAAATCCCTAGCAGAAAATTTTACACACTTCAAACTAAGGATTTAAAGTCAGTGCACACACAAGCAGTTTTCTCCAGTTTCTAATCCCATAGAAATCATCAGCGCCTTTGGAGTTTTTTCTTTGCAAAGTAATTTTGTTTTAACAATAGCGAAGAATTTCCAATATTTCCAACAAAATATCCTCACAAATTTGCTATATTTAGAACAAAATCAAAGGAAACGTCCCGTGGTAAATATTAAAACTTTAAATAGAGTCGAATTAAATTGGCCGAAGCTTATTTTTTTGTTTTAAAACAATTATTTTTGTTATTAATAGACATAAAACAAAAAAAAATGAAGGTTGAAAGAATTTGACTTCAGTTACAAATAGGATTTGATTATTTTCGTAGAATATATTTATATAAATAGTCAAACAAAACTAGTGGTAAACTTAATTATAAAATAAAAAACCGCCGCACGAGACAAAGCTGTATGTTTAATATGTAAAGAGCAATTATCAATTTCAACGAGATTTTTCTAAGTTAATTTTACGAATTTTTTCGTTCAATCAACTAATATTATAGCAACACTTTTCTAACCTACTTATTTCGTTAATTTAATCAAAATGTGATTTACGACTTTTTTTTCAACGAATTTTTTAGGGCCACTTTTTAGAGAGTATAATGATATGCGACTTGTATTCCAAGTGGTCAAAACTGTGAAGTTCTACCTTAAGCTGTTTTGTTTTATGTGTTCAACGTTATTACTGCTTGAAATTATTTTAAAAAAATTATAATTGTAATGTCGTTTGTAGTGTAATTATCACTTTATTTTGGCTTAAAGGCAAATCATAAATTCACATATAAAAAATTGTAATATTAATTGCAACCTTAATATTAATATTAATTAGATCTTGGAGCTACAATAGAACTTTAGTAGTTGTTAAAATATATATTCCGTTTATTATGAAGAACTACTAACTAATAATCAGCTGAAGCAGATTAAATTACTTCAAAACTTTTATGTTTGTGCATAAAAACTTTTAAATTAAGTTTATTGCTTTTATATCGTCTTTATTGTTATGTATTGCCCTTCAATTTATCGTCTTATCATGTATGTAGGACGAACAATTACTGCTCAATTACATGATAACGGAAATTAAAAAACAACACCTACGATCATTTATTTTTACTAATATAGAATAGAAAAAATATTTCTACAAGATAGTTAGGAAATAAGTTTTTCTCGTTTTCGCTAATGGAATGTTTTTTCAGTCAATTATTTATCGAAATTTTTTGAACTGTAGGACGTGGCTCTTTAACAATAAAACATATCGGAATTAAATAAAAATCTATGAAGCTATAGTGGGGTGAACGTTGTAGATCTTTAAAATAAATTTTAAAAAATTAAAACAAAACCTAATAAAATATTCATTATTATGAACAAATTTTATATAAACGATGAAAAAATTACTGAACAGCAAATTCGGCATAAATTATTATCTATCTAGTTTTCTTAAAAGTTAGAAACTTAGTCTAACTTTTTATTTCCGATTTCGACGATTATTTGTAAAAAGATACTTCTGCTTCTAATAATAAATTTAAAAAAAAAAACATTTTGTCAAAAAAAACTTTAGTGATTGATGAAATATGAGCTTTTAACAATGATTTGTTTTTAGCTAATTATGTAATTAAAATTTGCTCAATGCTTAAGTACTGAATACCCGCTGCAATAGAAAAATTCTCAGCACGTCACCTACCCTATAAATTCCGAAAAAATTCATAGTAATATTTGGTTTGAATTAATATTTAATATTAATATTATTTAGCATTTCTCAAACAAAAAGGATTTTCAAATATGTTTTTAAAATATTTTTTAGCGAATTTTTAGGTCTTATTCACTTTTGCTCATATAGTTGATTTGCTAAAACTAATTTTGATAGTTGTTGAAAGCTGATTGCCGATTAAAAGACCATTTGTATTTTTTTTAGTTTTAAGTTAATCAGTAGGTTATTGCAGCAACGCCTGTATAAATTTATATAAAATTATTATTTTTGTAAAAGAATACTCCCACTGATAAAAGTTTTTAATATATATTTTTAAGTTGTTTACAAATACAACCATTCTAAAAAAAGTATGGACCTACCTAGCATAACAAAAATTGGGTCGGCGGTCCCACCACGAAACAAAGTTCCTGTCAAATTTAATGCATTTTTTTATATTATTTTGAAACGGAAAACAACAAAAAGCAGCAACAAAAAAGAGCGCAAAAACAAGACCCAGCCGCCGAACAACGCAGAAAACCGAAACCCAACAAAAAAAAAAACCGAACACCCCGCCCGATACTTTCAAGATTTTCTGCTTTGTTTAGAGAAAAATCTGGCTTTTTCCTTTGTATTCGGTATAAATACAGCTAAAATATTGTGTTTTTTTGTGCACAGGTCTGCGTATGTATGTAAAACCGAAAAGTTTGTTAGTTTTGAAATTGATTGCAATGTTTTGCTTTAAATTTTTGCCATACTTTCAACTTTTTTTTCTGACAAAATGTGAATACCTTGTGTTTTTTTTAGTTTTTATGTCGTATTATTTTAGTAGGCAGGTACATTAATTTTTATAGTTTGGATTTTTATAGTTTTTATGTTTTGTAAACATATTGCTAAAATTCATTAACTGAAGAACACAAAGAAAACATATGTAGTGATACATACCAGTTAATTTTTAAAAGTTTAAAAAAAAGGTACGGGGTATTTAGAGAGCCGGGAACTTGGAGCCATCGAAAATTTTTGGGAACTTGACGCCACGAGCACTTGGAACTTAGAACCTCTAAAAAATTGGCTTGGGATTGAATTTAAGCTTCGCTTAGGCTTAGGTAAACGTTTTACCAATTTTTATTTTCGGCTCCAAGTTCTCATCTTTAGGCTCCAAGTTCCCCACTTACGGACCCAAGTTCCTTATTTTTGGCTCCGATTTCCAGCTCCAAGTTCTTAAGGCTCCATCGACCCTAAATAAAAAAAATACCTAAAAAGCTGATAGTCTCCATTTGCTAAGTCAAGTTTTAATAATTTGTGGTGCCGATTTCTCTAAAAAATATACCTTTGTTAATTGCAAAATTTCATTTGAAAATCCTAGTAAAATTATAGTTTCCTGAATAATTTCTATAGTTATTTAAAATTAAATCAATAGGTTTTAAAATTCTAGTAGATTCTGAAAAAAATGATTTCAGCCTTGTCCCTGAAAAAAAGATGTACTGTTGCTTTTCATTTTGATTGTTAAATTTTATTTTTGCAATTTCCATTAAACCCCGGGAGATAAAAATCACGAGCTATTAAAACAATTGCTTGGAAAAATCTCAATAATCTTCCCCAGTGAGTTAAAAATTGAAAATTTTTTTTGTTTAGTTTTTAAGGTGGAACACTAGAGAAAAACCGCACAAACTTTGTACATTCGCTATTCATTACAGCTGTAACCAATTTTTATAAACTACATACTGTATCTTCATGTCCTGAACATCATTTTTTATATTTTGGTGAAACATGAAAATTAAAAATAAGCTGTGGGAATGGTCCACAAAGGGGATTCCGACGAATCGTAGGTTTTTTCACAAAATGACATATAAAATTTTTTTGTACATGTTGAATTTAAAAATTTTTTGTACGTAATTAAAAGACGAGTAGATAAACCTTTTCTGTTGTTTTCAGCAAAATCGTATAATAATAACCCGAGAAAACCCGACATTTTGAAGAATTTTTGGAGAAAATTTTATTAATTTGGAGCCTAATTTCTCAATAGATCTCTATACGATTTTTAAATAAACAACGCCAATGTTTCTAACTCGTTGAGTTCTCCATTTTGATATATAGTTTGTTAAAATCGGTTTGTAAACAAATTTTCATAATTTTGCAATGGATGAATACCTGAAATAATTAAGAGTTTTCTGTTAGCACAAATCATTCAATGTTTTAAATCGATTGTAACAATTTCCAAGTTTTTATTTTTTTAGAAATATTCACTTGAGCAGCACTAAAATATAAATTTTAAACTCCCCCACCTCCTTGTTTATTTCGATTTATTTAAAAACCTCATAAAATTTTAATATATTTAATATTATATTATATTTTGTAATTGAGGGCTAAATCGTGTTTCAGTGACACATAAAAATATACTTCCCCGTGCGGCTTTAATCAAACAATAATATTCTTCAAAAGAACTTTTACTACTATGTGCATTAAAATAAAATGCATTAGTATGTATAAGTATTTTTTACGCAATTAGATCGCGATTTGTCCTCATTTGAATTCCAATCATTGATTTCGTTTTTTTATTTGGTAAAGGCGGAGTGCCTCAATTAGGAAGGCAGGTTTTTATTGGCTTTTACTTGTTTTCATTAAAAATTTTGCTGACACCTACCTGCTTCCAGCCTGACAGCTACTTGCCTTCATTCTAAATTCTCCTGTCTCCACTCTGCCTTCTAATAGTGTTGTGATAACTACTTAAGTAGTTAACTACTTAACTACTTAACTACTCTCTTAAAAGTGATTGGTGAATATAACGTAGAAATTAGTAAGTTTCTACGAATTTTTTAACGGGAAAGGATCCGCTCACTTAATTAGTAACTTTTACGATTTTTCTATTTATCAGAGGTCTATTAAAAAATTAGTGAAACTCCCGTCTTATAATAAAATTTTTCCGATAAAACTCCGGCTAAAGATGCATAGAATAGGTTTACATGAAGCAAGAATTTATAATACATAACAAGCATAATAAATTAAAAACTTAAAACAATAGTTTTAACTTCCAAATTTTACTTTTATTTTAGTTTAAGCGCGATGGCGAGAAGAAAATTCCTTCTTTGGCCAAACATTTTTCCATATTTTTTCTTATTTAACCATTTTAAGGGTGAAGAAAAAAGTGATTTATGGTTACTTTTCAATTATAAGATTGTTTTAACTAAAAGACAAAACATTTCTTACCTTAGTCTGTCCTTCCTTAATTTGTTTTGTAAACGAAAGGGCAGATTTCACACTTTAAAAAAAATAAATAAAGTGTTGCAAAAACTTAAAATCTCTAGCAGAAAATTTTACACACTTCAAACTAAGGATTTAAAGTCAGTGCACACACAAGCAATTTCTGCCATCTTAATTCCATAGAAATCATCAGCGCCTTTGGAGTTTTTTCGTTGCAAAGTAATTTTGTTTTAACAATAGCGAAGAATTTCGAATATTTCCAACAAAATATCCTCACAAGTTTGCTATATTTAGAACAAAATCAAAGGAAACGTCCCGTGGGAAATATTAAAACTTTAAAAAGAGTCGGATTAAATTGGCCGAACTTTATTTTTTTGTTTTAAAACAATTATTTTTGTTAATAATAGACATAAAACAAAAAAATGAAGGTTGAAAGAATTTGACTTCAGTTACACATAGGATTTGATTATTTTCGTAGAATATGTTTTTATAAATAGTCGAACAAATAGCAAAACTAGTGGTAAACCTAATTATAAAATAAAAAACCGCCGCACGAGACAAAACTGTATGTTTAATATGTAGAGAGCAATTATCTATTTCAACGAGATTTTTCTAAGTTAATTTTACGAATTTTTTCGTTCAATCAACTAATATTATAGCAACACTTTTCCTACCTACTTATTTCGTTAATTTAATCAAAATGTGATTTACGACTTTTTTTTCAACGAATATTTTAGGGCCACTTTTTAGAGAGTACCATAATTTTGGCTAACTACTTAACTACCTACTTTCTTTTCTAAAAGTAGTTAACTACCTACTTAACTACCTACTTTCGAAAAATAAAGTAGTTAATACAAGTAGTTTAACAAAGTAGTAACAAACTAGGCAGAAAGTAGTTAGCTAAGTCGGCAAAAAGTATTGACAAAGTAGGCATAAAGTAGTTAGTCAAGAAAATAAACAGTCATGTAGTTAGTGTTTTTACACGAACCATCAATATCTGTGAGGTGGGTATACTACCAAAAACTCACAGCTGTTTAAAACAGAATGTGGTGATAGCGACACATGTATTTATTCCTAATAATTTACACGCGCTGAGTGTCCAAAATAAAAATCCATATCGGGACACTCAACAGTGATTTTATACACAAGGCAGACCTGTGCACGGTCTGGAAATACCCCCCCCCTTTATTAGAGGATTTGCCCCCCCCGTTTTAATTTCCCCCCGCCAAAAAATAAAAAAGTACCCTAAAATTATGGCGCCATTTTTGACCAATAATGACGCCATCATCGCAATGTTTTTGCAGTTTTTAGCCTATTTTAATGCGTTTTAAGCCATTTTAGACCTATTTTTACTTTATTTTCCTTTTTTTGTTTGTTTTTTTCTCTTTTCCCTTCTTTTTTCTCCTTTTTTTCACTTTTTTTCTTTCCTCCTGCTTGCCCCCCCGTTTTATTGCCCCCCCGTTTCAAAAAAGTTACCCCCTTGCCCCCTGCTTTGAAACTGCCCCCCCAATAAAACCCCAGGGGGGGAGTGCACAGATCTTCACAAGGTATGCTTTATAGTTTATGAACCCTTTTTAAAATCAGCAATGTTTTAATTAAAGTTTTATTGAGATTACCTCATAAAATACATTGTTGTATTAAATAAATATATAATAAAAGAAACAAACTTTGATTTTTTTTGTTAAAAGAAAACGAAATTCTGTTAGTTTGTTTGTTTCTTCGTCCGTATTTTTCAAACTGTGGTTACTTTCCCTTCCCTTTATTTTAATTTAGTGTAAAGTACTATGCATTTTTTTTATTTTTTAACTAAAGTTTTTAAATTTTAAATTTTAAAATTTAAGTTGAAAGAAAGCAAAAAAAAAGAATCTTTTTAAATATATATTTATTAGAATTCCAATGTATAACTTAAAAAATGTTTTGGGTAACAAACTATTTTGAAAGCGATCATATTTTTGTTTTAAAATGGATACTAAGCTTACTCTCCCACTTACATTGTCAAACAAGATTATATATTAGACAAACAATCTCAATACGTTTTTTCTTTGTAATCCACCCCAAGTGAGTTGTTAAAACCAAAAAAGGGTTGTGTCTTGTGTGGAATTATTTTAACCATTTAACTCATAAATCTTGTCTTTTGTGTCTTTGGGTCAATATCCTACGTCATTTGAAAGAAATTTAAAATCCAAGCAAAAAAATAAAGCAAATGAAGTTTTTGCAAGTAACCGGGAAAAATGCTCTAGTAAAAAAGCAAAAAGCTAATAACTTGACGGAAAGTGTAGAAACATCTACAAACCCTGACCAATCAGCACCGTTATACAGTAAACCGGGTAAAAAATACAAAACTTTTTTATATAAGCTGGCGAAATACGTCAGCAAAACATAAGTTAACTTCCTGAATTTCAACTATATTGTATTTTTTGTCCAGCCGTCGTATAAGCAAGGTAAACCAATAAAATATGGAAATATTAATTATTAATGATGTGACAAAGTACTTTTTTGATTAAGAATTTAAACTTTTAGTTCTACTAAGACTTTAATATAAGTATTTTTAGTTCAAGAATTAACTACTTAACTAAACTACTTACTACTTAACTACCTAGTTAAAAAATTTCATGTAGTTAACTACCTACTTACTACCTACTTGTGATTTTGTTTAACTACTTAACTACCTACTTATAATTTTAAAAGTAGTTAACTACCTACTTAACTACCTACTTTGATTTTTGGCTAACTATCACAACACTACCTTCTAACTGACTCCTAGGCAGTTTTACTGCCTCCTACCTACCTCCTAGGCAGTTTTAGCTGTCTCCTACCTGCCTTCTAAAATGTATATGCTTTAACATAGGAAGCAGAATTAGCTGCATTCTACCTGTCTCCGTGGATGTTTCGGCTACTTCCGCTCTACCCCCTACCTGCCTCCAAGATAATTTGCTGTCTCATACCTTCCTTCACCCTGCCTCTTACCTGCCTCTTACCTGCCTCCGTGGCAGGTTTTGCTGCCTCTTACCTGCCTCTGATTTTCCAGTTGCAGCTTCAAGAGCCGTCCTTACCTCATTATTATTTAGGTCATGCAGAAAAGGAGTCTCGTCGGCTTTAGAACAAATGGTTTTTCTCCTATTTCCGTTATATTCAATCAAGTTCTTTGTTGCTCAGAAAGCTTTTTCTATTTCATTCTCTTTTTTTTTCCGCAAGCGACGGACGGATTAATAAATTTTATCAATTTGTTGATTATTTTTCAGATTTTCAAGCCTTTGTAAGAAATCTTGGTTTACTTTTTGCAATTATATCTTGTCCGCCTCAAATTTAAAAATCCTCGCGTGTAATCGGTTATATTTTATGAATCTAGTTTTTTTATTTACTACTTTTTTTACATGATTTAAAGACTTATTTCCAACTAATTTAAAACCCTGCACGTCATTAATTTTCAATTAGAATTGTATAAAAGTGGGCAATTTTTCAAAAAAATGCATACATAGTTTCAAGATTTAATTATCAGCAAATAATTTTTTAAACTATTTGTAATCAAAGTTCATCAAAACCTATTCATGGAATAATTTTAATTTAATTAAATTAATTGTCTTTAAGCTAAAAAAACATAAATAACAGGCTTTTTAAACAAAAAATAATTTAGTAATAATTTAACCCACAAGCACAGCCGCGGATTATTATAAAAATTTTAGTAAAAAATGGGATATTTTTTTTAAAATGCGGTTGGACAAGGACTTGAAATAAATTGCATAAAATACAGACAGCTTATAGGCACCTTGCACTGGAACTCGGTTTATACATGAAGTATGCAATAAACATAGCGAGTCACCATAATGGATAATTACCGTATCTCATTTATTACCAACTTATCTTTTGTAGTATGCAGATCAACTGATCAAAATTTCGCGCGCTTTCGAGGGTTGTTCTGCATACTACAAAAAATAAGTAAGAGATACGGTAATTATCCATTATGGTGACTCGCTATGTTTATTGCATACTTCATGTATAAACTGAAATTCCAGTGCAAGGTGCCTATACATATTTATTTTGAATTTTGAAATTTTTAGAAAGTAATAATATTTGTTTTGTTTTGGAACACATGATAGTTTTGTTGTGCGGAATTTTTTCAAACAAATATGGGGTCTGTGTTTATACATTTTATATTTTCTTTCAGCATTTAATACATTTAGTACGTTTACAATTACTATGGTGCAGTCGGTTAGCGCGTCTTATTACGACTGGTCCGAAAACCTGCAAGTTCGCTTCCAACTGATTGGATTTTTGCAAAATTTTAGAGTATTTTAAATTTTTCGTGTTTTTTCAATAATTAAAATAGATTTTTATCAAAAATATCAATTTTGCACAGCATGTTTGCTGCTTTTAGTCACTCAGTTCACTTTTCGTCGATGGGATATTTTAAAATATTAATATTATAATACTCTAATTGCAATCATTCAAAAAAATGTAATAGTAAAAGGGCAAATTTCTGTTCTGTATTGCAAATGGTTTACTAATGTACACAGTGCAGTGAAAACTGTTCGGAAACTGTTTAAAGCAAAAAATAAAAAAAATATCATTGATTCATATTGCTGTTTGTAATATCCGAAGATTTTAAGAATAAAACTTTGCTTAAATAAGTCCATTAGGTTTATTTTTAACTTTTATATATTGTCGACTTTTCACCGCTTACCGGACTGCCAAAGGCCAAAACCTACCCCAAAAAATACAAGGGAGGGGTTAGGTTAGGTATTGCTTAACTTAGGTTTTACTTAGGCTTAAGCTTAGTTTAGATTTTGCTTAGGCTTAGGGCTGGTTCACACTTATGACAAAACGTCGTTTGGACAAAGTCCAAAGGACAATTTTATAAAGGCCAAAACGTCCTTTGGACTTTTTCCTTTGGACTAAGTATGAACGCTACTTAGAATTTTGTCTTTTGGACAAAGTCTATGTCCTTTGGACAAAGTCCAAAGGACAAAAGTCCTTTGGACTGACGTTTTGTCATAAGTGTTATCCAGCCCTTAGACTTAGCTTAGATTTTGCTTAGGCTTAGAGGTTCTGCTTAGGCTTAGACTTAGCTTAGCTTTTGCTTAGGCTTAGGTTTCGTTTAGGTTTTGGCCCTTTTCTATCGGACTTATGGGCCAAAATGTTTTTTTTAAATTTTATTTCGCCCTATTATTTTAAATCAAACTATTTCAAAAATGTAATGAACTAATTTTTTTAGTTTTGTGTTCCCGTAAAAAGAATACGTAAAAAGCATTATATCAAATTCGCATCTTACAAATAAAATAAATTTTATATCACACATTTAATAAGTAACGAAACTTAAACTTCGGAGCTGTGTCTGGTTTAAAAACCACCCGGAGCTCCGAAGTATGATTGAGGGTAGGTGCTTTAACAAAAATGAAAAAGGTGTTCTCTTTATTCTTAAAAACACAAAAAGCCGATGCAATCCAGATTCATTTCATTACTGATTGCAATTTGGTGTCGATTATTAAAGAAAAAAAACGTAATTACACAGTAGGTGCACAATAAAATTGTTATCATAGAATATACATTCTGATATTTCTGGTTTGCTAAAAATTTTTCAAACCTCATTTACCTAAGAGTGAGAGTAATGAGCATCTTGAGAGCAGGAGAGTCTGTTCTGTTTATTTTAGAACAATTTAAGAAATGGTTTTGTACTGTATTTATTGTTTTATTTTTATTTTTTGTATTTATCTTTTCTTGTACCTGTCTTCGTGATTAATTTTACTTAGATCTGCTTCCTATGTATTTTAAAGGAAAATTTATCAATTTTTTTGCCCTTTAGTTTTTTACACTGTTGCTAATAATATTTGCTGAGAAAAACATATAAATTGCGATTGGCGCAAAATAGTTTTAGATTTTTTGTAGGGGCTTTTGTTCTGTATTTTATTGCTCAGCAAATATTACAGTAGACTTCGCTTTAAGCCTAGTTTTTAAAATTAAGTTGAAAAATTGGGGTTGCAGCTGGGTTCGAACCAGTAACTCTTCTCTCAATATAGAAATTTTCTGCCACTGAACCACCTACCAATCTTGGCTTGGTTTTTGGTTAGTTTTACGGTGTGAAATGTTTCTTAATTCAACAAATTATACATAAATAATTTCACAAAAACATATTATTACATAAATAATTCCTACCAGCGTAACACATTTTTTACTTTTTATCCTGGCATAGATCAGTCAAGATGGTTCGTAGCTAAAACCAATTTAGCTAATGGTGTTTTTACTAGTCAATTTAGCTAATGGTGTGATAATTAATCACTGATTCTATAGAATTAGCGATTAATTAACAAAATCTTTGACGTTAAACCTTAATTTAAAAACTTTTTATAATTGTTTTATTTACAATAACCCAGGTAAATCAAAAACATTTACGAATAAAAAAAATAAAACGAATGCAATATAAGGTTTATCTAAAGTCTAGTTTTTAGCGGAGTGAAAAATGGCATTCCCTGCGCATTTACACCGTTGCCACTTGTCGTTGCGGTGTAAACGTTTTGTCACTTCTCAATTGTCGTTCCGGTGTGACTTAGGCTTAATCGACCAAAGTCACATAAGGAATGATTTTCATAGGGTTTGGTTTAAATTGTTAAGAATATTTGGCACGCAGCTAAAAGGCCCTTCCATATAAGGTTCAGCTCAGTAAAAGTGCGTTCAGTAGTTTTTGCGCGGTTTTCCAACAAAAATTAAAGTGATTTGACAGTTGTAAACGCAGATACTTGAATATCTTCTATGTGACTTCGATCGATTCCTTTTCGTCGTCATCAAAATAAAGAGAAACATTTCAGAAATGAACAAATAAATGTAATTTTCAAAAAAATATCCTTTGTCAACAGATAGACATTACATTTTAGTGCTATAAGTTTTAATTTTAACAATTTTAATACGGCACCCTAGTTCAAATACACGCAAGTTTTGTAAAAATATTGATTTGCTTGTGGTTAAGTCAGGCAAGTTGAAAAAACTCTCTAGAAAATGATGTGCAGTGCACTGAAATAAAACAAGACTTTTTTGCTTCTCACGATAGAAATATTAAATTTGTATGCGGGATATAATTTTATATAACTACGAGTTAATACTTGATTAAAACATAGTTTGTTTTTAGTTGCCATTTTTTAAACAATTTTGCAAAACGAATATTAATAAAAATAAATAAAAAATTTCTAGAAAGAACGTTAAGTGAGATTAGATTAAAAAGTTTAGGTTTTATAATGTGGTTCAAATTCAAAAAGTAAAAATAAAAAATAGCCTTTTTAGTTTGGTATTATCCTTATATTCCCAATTAAAAACTAAATTTTGCAATAAACTAAACCAAATTTTTACAAATTACGTGACAAAAAATTTTATTGTTTTTTTTAATTAAAAATTTAATTTTAAGAAATACATCATACAAATTTTTATATTTGTGTATTTAACATTAATATAGTTTAGAGCTTTCAAGAGATTTTATTAATAATGCATATAAAAATGATTTTAATATCATCGCATTCCAAACGAACTTCCAAACATAATGATATGGTTAAATATTCTGAATAGTTTTTTTAATGTTAAGAGTTAAACTTATAGTTTGTATATTTTTAGTTCCAACTGTTATGTGCAGTGCAATTATAATTCAGCTGTTGTTCTTTTAAACGATTTGGAAAGCACTTTTTGTTAAACCTGGAAACTTTGTCTTTTATTGCTAAACTTTATTTATTTTATTTAAAGGCTTATAGTACAAAACATTAGCACCTAAGCAAATTTTTTTAGTTCTCACTAGAATTGTCTGAAATATCAAGAAATGAAATTTATGTGTCATATATATAAGATAAATCAAAAAAATAAAAATTAAAAAAGTTTTATTATTATTTTGTTCACTTTAACATCAACATTGTATACGATATTACACATATACGATATTGCTCATAACTCTTCATTTACTTAATTACTTTTCAAAATTTAAATAATATTGTTTTGGCTTTATAATAACGTCCAATAACCTATTCTAGTTAAAGTGAAGCGACGAAATAGGTTATTATATTAGTTAACTTAATTATAAATCGTTCACTTAAAACCTTAAAAATTTTTAAATAATGTTTTTTTGTTAAAAACTAGACTTGAAAAATGCTCTAAGAATAGAACAGGAAAAAGGGGCGATTTTCCCCCGGGCGTACGTTTAGACAAAAAAGATGTGGATTAGTCTGAGATCGACATTATGTGGACGAAAGGAAATTTGCATTTGGTTTGTTCAGCATTCGGTTTGTTAGAAGTAGAAGTAGAAGTAGAAGTAGAAAAAGAAGAAGAAGAAGAAGAAGACGAAGAAGTATAAGAAGAAGTAGAAGAAGAAGAGAAAGAAGAAATAGAAGTAGAAGTAAAAGAAGAAGAAGTGGAAGTAAAAGTAAAAGTAAAAGTAAAAGTAAAAGTAGAAGTTAGAAGTAGAAGTAGAAGTAAAAAAAAAGAAGAAGAAGTAGAAGAAGAAGTAGAAGAAGAAGAAAAAGAAGAAGTAGAAGTAAAAGTAAAAGTAGAAGTTAGAAGTAGAAGTAGAAGTAGAAGTAGAAGTAGAAGTTAGAAGTTAGAAGTTAGAAATTAGGAGTAGAAGTAGAAGTAGAAGAACAAGAAAAAGAAGGTTCTGAATTTCAAAACTTACCCATGTTCTCTAATAATGGTTGGCGCGGCGCTGCGGGGCTAAATCGCCCCGTGGCGCTCCCGCGTCACCCAAGTTAGGAGTAGAAGTAGAAGTAGAAGAAGAATAAGAAGACGAAGAAGTATAAGAAGAAGTAGAAGAAGAAGAAAAAGAAGAAATAGAAGTAGAAGTAGAAGAAGAAGAAGTAGAAGAAGAAGAAGTAGAAGTAGAAGTAAAAGTAAAAGTAGAAGTAGAAGTAGAAGTAGAAGTAGAAGAAGAAGAGGAAGAAGAAGACGATGAAGTAGAAGAAGAAAAAAAGAAGAAGTAGAAGTAAAAGTAAAAGTAAATATAAAAGTAAAAGTTAGAAGTTAGAAGTAGAAATAGAAGTAGAAGTAGAAGTAGAAGTAGAAGCTAGAAGTTAGAAGTTAGAAGTTAGAAGTTAGAAGTTAGGAGTAGAAATAGAAGTAGAAGTAGAAGAACAAGAAAAAGAAGGTTCTGAATTTCAAAACTTACCAACGTTCTCTAATAATGGTTGGCGCGGCGCCGCGGGGCTAAATCGCCCCGTGGCGCTCCCGCGTCACCCATGAAATGTACTAAAAATAAATGTTATTATTTAATGTATAAATAAAATAAATAGCTAACTAATACTGTAGTTGTTACAATATTTAATATTGCTACATCTGACCAAAATACCAACAAGATTTAAACTCTAAATTGCATCTTACAATGTTTACTCATTAAAAGCCACAAAACATATAAAAACCAAACTAAAATCTAGTAAGTAGTCTTTAAATAAGAAAACTTACACAAGCAAACAGTTTTACTTAATAAATAACCATACAAATGCTTTGTTAATTTTGCTTTCTGCATCTATTTATGGTGTACATGCTAAACCTGTTTCTGCACCAACCAAAACTGTTTTATTAACCTGCTTTCTGCACCATTTAAAGTCTCGCGGGACAGTTTTCACTTCACAGCGTTCAATAAAAAGCCAGTTGAAATACAAAACAAAAATTATTTTTTGTTTACATAAAATGTATTTTATTATTTATTGTAATTATAGAGCATTATAATATTTTAAAATATCCCAACGACGAAAATTCGAATGAGGGGAAAAAAGTAGGAAACAAATGCGGTTTAATTATTTACAAATAATTTTTTTGTTAAGATTCATTGAAAAAATAATAATTCATCTAAAATAAAAATTAATATTAAATAAAAAATGTGGCAATGAAAATACGTTCCAATGGGAATCGATCCCTCGACCTCAAAAATTTTAACAGTTCCAGGCGGACACGGCTCAATCCCACTGCGCCACATAACCTACTGTTCTAAAAGCTGTTTATAAACCACCGGCCTTTATTAAATCTAAAATATGCACACACAACGGATTAACAGCACGAGAGCTATTATGGCAGGTTAAAATCATATATTTCACTAAAAACAAACTCTTTGGAGCTTTAAATTTGTTCAAATTAAATTAAATCCACGTTTTGCCGCAATTTAAAAAAAATTAACCCCCATTTTTTACGGAAAATTGTATATTAAACCATAAATACAAAAATATTTTGATTAGTTTTTACGTACGTGAAAACAAAGGGTAACAGTTCCTCTTTATTAGAAGTATTTTTTGAATAAATACTAAGTAGTGAATATTTTTAAGGGTTTAAAAAAATTTTTTTGCGATTTGATTTTTAATTTCAATTATTTCAACTACTACCAATAATATAATGAATGTTCACTTTAAAATCGTGGTATTTCTGCCTTTTTAACAATCACATTAATTCTTTATGGAAATATTTCTGTATTTCGCGAGATCTCCTATGCCAAAAATCGCGATTTTCCATACTTAAGAAAACTGTGTGGAGAAACCTTATGGTGTCAATCTTTAATTTTTCTATTTTGCTTATTAAAAGTATCAAAATGAATCCATCTATACTAGCTTTTTTTGTTCTCCCTAACCTGTTTCTACACCTGTTTAGGTGTTTTCACTTAACATGCTTTCTACCCACAAATCTCCAACCCCCCCCCCCCCCTCCCCATTCTCCCCCCCCCTCCCACTTTCTCTGTTTTACTTTTACCAATTTATGGTAAAAAACCAATAAGTTTGTACCAAATGTAAAACTTATAATACAATTAATTTTTGAAAAAAAAATTCTGCTTAGTCTAATTTCTATTTTTTAGTATAATTTTTCAAAAATATATTTTTCAATTATTACATATATTTTATAATAATACATTCAAATATAATCTCTATATTTACCTTTCTTTTAAAAAAATTTCGCATCAATACATTCTTAAAGGTGCGGTGCGGAGTTAAACTTTTTGTCTTCGATTTTGATAATTTTTTCTGAAATCTACAAAAATTTTTTCAACAAAATATCCCCCGTGGTTCAGGAGTTATGACCCCCCAAAAATGGCGTTTTTGTGACAATTCTGTACTTAAAAGATTTCTTAATGGGTATTAAAATTTAAATTACAAAGCAATTACAATTATAATTCTGTACGTGACAGATTGCTCAATAGGTATACAATTTACCAATTATACACCGAAAGAAAGTGGCTATTTTCTTCTTTAATTTGATACCTTGGTCATTAATATTGGTGCAGTATTTGTCGAAATATTGCGTTTCCCGTACAAAAAACTCACAACTTTTTCGTTAAAAACACCTAACGACGGCAGTGATTTTGTGAAGTTTGTCCAATCTTTCTTTTCTTCACTTCGTGTTTTTAACAAAAAAATCGAGGGTTTTTTGTACAAAAAACACAATATCTCGACAAATACTGCACTAATCTTAACGATCCAGGTACCGAATTAAAGTAGAAAGTAGCCGCTTTCTTTGAGTATATAATTTGTAACTTAAATCGTTATACTCATTGAGCAATCTTTCACATACAGAATTGTCAAAAACGCCATTTTTTGAAGTCATAACTCCTTAACCACTGGAGATATTTTGTTGAAAAAAACTTTTAGGCTATTGGATGTAGGGGTAAAGTTTTCTGAAACAATTATCAAAATAGAAACAAAAAATTTGACTCCGCACCACACCTTTAGGTAACATCACATAACCTTTCCTTCTCTCTTATTGTATAAGCTTCAGCTGAAAATTGTTTTGCGAGTTGGTTTTAGAAGCAAAACATTAAATAAAAACTTATTTTGTAATAATTATTTATTATTTGTTTTAATTTTTTTTTAATTTATCGGGTTGTCTTTATTCTCAAAAAATTGTTGCAATTGAATTTAATGCTTTCATGGTTAGAAACAATTTTTTTATGGTTGAGCGTTTTTACTTCTACTTCAAAGTAATTACTTTATCAATATTTTTAATTAGTTTCTAATTCTGATATATTTTATTTCTTTAACAACACCTGCGTAAGCACTTATCTTTCATTATTTTTAATAGAAAACCCAAAGTTATAAAGTGCTAAGATCCAAAAATATCTATATTCTGCTCCAAAAAAATGCTTTTAATTTAATGAACCTCTGTTAACATTAGGAAATATAGTCAAATTTTTAAAATTTATATATTTGTTTTTTTTTCAAGACAGGGAAAATGTTTTTGAAGTCTATTTTTTATGTGGCCTTTTCGAGTATGGCTGACAAATTATTGTTAGGTTGCCCTAATTAGGTTAAAATCGATAAATTATCTGTTTTTGTTTTGTTTTAGTTGTTTTTTAATAGTTTTAAAATTTTTACCATCAAAACACCCTGTAAATTTGTTTCCAAATTATTTAGGGCTCGTTCACAGCTGCTCCCCCTTCCCAGATTCCAGCAAAAACAAGTGTTCACACCTGTTTCCCAGATCCCAGTTCCCAGTTCCCAGAAAGATTCTGGGCTCCAACTTCTGGCGAAAAAATTAAGGAAAAGCGAGCGGAGAGTCGTCTTCGCGCTTATATCACACGCGCCCAGTGTACACATAGGCTATCTGACTTAATTTCGGCCAGGCCTTAATTTCGGCCGCCAATTTAGGGTGTTAGAAAATTGGCTTATTTTTAAAACACAAAAGAACTAGCACAAAAGTAACTGGATGAATGTTGAATAAAGTGTTTTTGCAAAAGTTTATTATTTTCGTTATTATGCAGAATAATATATTCATACAAATATATATATATGCATATATATATATATATATATATATATATATATATATATATATATATATATATATATATATATATATATATATATATATATATATATATATATATATATATATATATATATATATATATATATCAATATATCAATATTTTCATACAAAAAGCTAATTTTTTTGTGATTTTCTTAATTTTTGCTTTGTGTTTAAACTGCATCAAATTTAGAACGAAGCACTATATAACCTTAAATTATCTTCTATTTAATGTTGATATTTTCTTTGATATTTTCTTTAAAATCACTTTACAATGCGTTTAACTAATTGCGCGTTTTAAGATTCCGTTAATTTCGGCCACCTTAAAATTTAGGTCAAAGAACCTGCCGTTTTTTTCTGTTTTTAAATATCATCGTACTACCGTATTTATAAAGAATTTTTTTGCTCATTTAACTTTTTTGACGTTTTTTAAGCCATATATAAAAATTCAACAAAAATACATGTTATTAAAACTTGTTTTTCTAAGGTTTTGACATAATTATTTAAAGTCTTGTAATAACTACTAAAGTTTGCAAAAAGGAAAAATTAAGTTATATGTACCAAGAACAATACCTAAGAATAAATTTGCAACCTTTAAAAATTTTTATTGTTTAGTTTGGCAATAGTTACAGCCGGTTTTTTCTAGGTGGCCGAAATTAATGGCTCGCGCCTTAATTTCGGCCACTATAAAAAATTTAAACCTTCACTGATCTTTAAGTGTAACAGAAATTTTAAAATTTTGCACTGGGATAACAAAAATAGCTATCGTTTGATTTTTAGACCAAATTTTGGGTCGATTGGAGAAACCAGAAAAAACTTATCCAAAAAATTAAAAAAGTGGCTGAAATTAAGTCAGCTACCCTACAGACTTTTGTACGTAATAATGTATGCCTTATAGTTAGAAACTAATTGTTTGTCATCTAGCTGTCATTTTTTTAAATAGGTCGCCCGCCATAAAAATGTCCACATTATTTTTTTTCTTCTACTTCTTCTTATACTTCTTCGTCTTCTTATTCTTCTTCTACTTCTACTTCTACTCCTAACTTGGGTGACGCGGGAGCGCCACGGGGCGATTTAGCCCCGCAGCCCCAACCATTATTAGAGAACATGGGTAAGTTTCTAAAAATTCAGAACCTTCTTTTTCTTGTTCTTCTACTTCTACTTCTACTCCTAATTTCTAACTTCTAACTTCTAACTTCTACTTCT
>JASAMX010033413.1:0-18472 GCA_030248175.1 Microlaimidae sp. YZB2_3
ATGTTACCTGGTTCATTTACATATTGCTGTATAATCTTAACTAAAAAAAACCATAATAAATTAAGCTTATTGTATTATAATAACTCACTCTTCTTTTATAATTCTTATACGTTAAAATTGGTAGTAAGGTAGCTGAGCTTCAATTTCGGCCACCTTTTTTTATTTTTTTGAATAAGTTTTTTCTGGCTTTTTCAATCAAGCCAAAATTTGGCCTAAAATTAAACAATAGCGATATTTGTTATTCCAGTGCACAATTTGAATATTTTCTGTTAGCTTTAAAAATCTAATTGGATCTTTAAATTTTTTTTTAAAGTGGCCAAAATTAAGGCGCGTACCATTATTTTCGAAAATTTCTAAAATTTCTAAAGGTTGCAAATTTACCCTTACGATATTGCTCTTGGTGCGTATAACTTAATTTTTCCCGTTTGCGAACTTTAATAGTTATTAGCAAGACTTTAAATATTTATGTGACAAAACCTTAGAAAACAAGTTTTCATAACTTGTATTTTTTGTTCAATTTTTATTTTTGACTTAAAAAACGTCAAAACAAAGTCAAACGAGCAAAAAAATCTTTATAAATACGGTAGTACAATGATATTTAAAAACAGCAAAAAATGGCAGGTTCTTTCACCTAAATTTTCAGGTGGCCGAAATTAACGGAATCTTAAAATGCGCAGTTAGTTAAACACATTGCAAAATGATTTTGAAGAAAATATCAAAACATGAAAATTAACAACTTTGAGCCTGAAATAGAAGATATTTTAAGGTTATATATTGCTTCGTTCTAAATTTGATTCAGTTTAAACACAAAGCAAAAATTAAGAAAATCACAAAAAATTCACTTTTTTAATGAAAATATTGATGATGTACCAATAAACAAAAAAAAACTTTTGCAAAAGCACTTTATCTCTGACATTTAATCCAGTTACTTTTCTGCTCATTTCTTTTGTGTTTTAAAAATAGAGCCAAATTTCTAACACCCTAAATTGGTGGGCGAAAATTAAGGCGTGGCCGAAATTAAGTAGGTATTGCCCTACTATGCTATTAAAATAACAGTTTTATTTAATAAAATAACATGGGTGGCGCGGGAGCGCCGCAGGGCGATTTGACCCCGGCACCGCGCCAACGATTATTAGAGAACGTGGGTAAATTTTGAAATTCGGAACCCTTTTCTTCTTTTTCTTCATCTTCTTCTTCTTCTACTTCGTCTTCTTTTTCTTCTTCTTCTTCTTCTTCTTCTTCTTCTTCTTTTTCTTCTTTTTTATTTTTTTTCTTTTTCCTGCTCTTTTCTTAGAGCATTTTTCAAGGCTAGTTCTAAAATTATTTTAATATAATAACATACACCGGTGAGTTGTTGTAACACTGCATAAAAATTTGCCATGAGCGATTAATTAGTGTTTTGTAGTAATAACAAGCATTTTCAATAGTTTTTTTATATTTGAAAAAGAAGAAGAAGATGAAGAATAAGAAGAAGAAGAAGAAGAAGAATAAGAAGAAGAAGAAGAAGAAAAAAAGAAGAAAAAGAAGAAAAAAAAAGAAAAAAAATAAAAAAAGAAGAAAAAGAAGAAGAAGAAGAAGAAGAAAAAGAAGAAGAAAAAGAAGACGAAGAAGAAGAAGAAGAAGAAGAAGAAGAAAAAGAAGAAGAAGGTTCCGAATTTCAAAATTTACCCACGTTCTTTAATAATCGTTGGCGCGGTGCCGCGGGGTTAAATCGCCCTGTGGCGCTCCCGCGCCACCCATGTTATTTTATTAAATAAAAATGTTATTTTAATAGCATATAGGGTAACTGACTTAATTTCGGCCACGCCTTAATTTCGGCCACCAATTTAGGGTGTTAGAAATTTGGCTTATTTTTAAAACACAAAAGAACTAGCACAAAAGTAACTGGATTAATGTTGAATAAAGTGCTTTTGCAAAAGTTTTTTTTTGTTATTCTACATCATCAATATTTTCATTAAAAAAGTGAATTTTTTGTGATTTTCTTAATTTTTGCTTTGTGTTTAAACTGCATCAAATTTAGAACGAAGCAATATATAACCTTAAAATATCTTCTATTTCAGGCTCAAAGTTGTTAATTTTCATGTTTTGATATTTTCTTCAAAATCATTTTGCAATGTGTTTAACTAACTGCGCATTTTAAGATTCCGTTAATTTCGGCCACCTGAAAATTTAGGTGAAAGAACCTGCCGTTTTTTGCTGTTTTTAAATATCATTGTACTACCGTATTTATAAAGATTTTTTTTGCTCGTTTGACTTTGTTTTGACGTTTTTTAAGTCAAAAATAAAAATTGAACAAAAAATACAAGTTATGAAAACTTGTTTTTTAAGGTTTTGACATAAATATTTAAAGTCTTGCTAATAACTATTAAAGTTCGCAAACGGGAAAAATTAAGTTATACGCACCAAGAGCAATATCTAAGGGTAAATTTGCAACCTTTAGAAATTTTTGAAATTTTCGAAATAAATGGCACGCGCCTTAACTTCGGCCACTTTAAAAAAAAGTTTAAACCTTCACTGATTTTTAAGTGTAACAGAAATATTCAAATTGTGCACTGGAATAACAAATATCGCTATTGTTTAATTTTTAGGCCAAATTTTGGCTTGATTGAAAAAGCCAGAAAAAACTTATTCAAAAAAATAAAAAAAGGTGGCCGAAATTAAGTCAGTTACCCTACTACCAATTTTAACGTATAAGAATTATAAAAGAAGAGTGAGTTATTATAATATAATAACTTAATTTATTATGGTTTTTTTAGTTAAGATTATACTGCAGGTTTTAGAATGCAAAAACATTCTTAAACTTTTACAGTAAGTTTTAGAATGTTTTAATTTTATATTTTTAAAACAATCATCACTTTTACATCGTATTTGTTTATTGTAATTTTTGTACTATATTGCTAATGGTTTACACAAAAATTTATAATATACTAAAAAAATGTTTATCTCCTATATAAAAAATGGCGCTGATGTATGCCTTTATGACGGCATGCTTACAGAGTTGGTAAATAAGTTAAAATTAAGTTAACTTAATTTATAATAAATTTATTATTTTTTGTATTTTCTGACAAACCATGTTATTTAAATTTAATTCTGCAGAGTTTCGTGTTTTTATCAATTTATTGTATCTCATTGTTATTTTGTTTAGACCCTGACGAAGATCTGTTTTATCAGTTCGAAACGTTGGAATAAAATTCATATTATTTTGCCTTTATCTGCCATGCATTTAACACACATATTTTCAAATTATGGCCTTCAAGGCAACCCAAAACGATTCCATGAACATTTACGTTTCCACTATGGCCAAGCAGCGGTGTACAAATTTCTAATAACTATGTTTTTCAACTTTTGCCAATATCCTAGTGTAATTTTTTAAAGTAATGCTATTTAAAAACGTTTGAATCCGCGATCCGCAATCGAGTAAAAACGTTTGAATCCGCGATTGGCCTGAATTGCGTCATTTTAATTTCGGAAGAGCCAATAAAAATTATCAATTATGACGTAATAACAAAAATTTGCATGACGTAAGGAAGTATTTTGGAATTTTTACGAAAATTTATGTTGCGTTTTCATGGGGTTATTTGGACCATTTTCTAATATTTTAAATCTAAATAAATTAAAAAAATTTAAAAGTAATCTTTTAAACTTTATTAGTCTTGTAAAACATTTAATTGCAAGGTTTGCTGCTGCCAGCATACGGGCTTGGAATCCTTCCAAATTTTAAATTTGTCATTTTTGACAGCTTATTGTAAGCTTAATATTAGGTTTTTTTATACAAACGATATATCAGAATTTGTCATATGGGATAAATTTTACATGTTTGATGGTTTTGTAAAAAATGTTGAAAAAAATTTTCGGCATTCGTGTTTGCAACCCCCTAGCCCCCGAGCGGTCAACCCCCCAAAAAAATTTTTAGGTCAAAAGTAAGAAATAAAAATTGGCGGAAATTTAATATATAACAATATGATCAATATCATACACACTTCGAGTAGGAAGCAAAACAAAATAAATAATTCGGACAGTGTATTAGCGTGGCAAAAATTCGCGAAAAATCGCGAAAATCGCGCGCATTCAACGCATTATAAAAAAATTTAAACGAGCCGATTACGCTCAAACTTTCAAAAAAAACTCAGAAAAGTATGTTTTAACAGCATACCAAGCGGCGTTTCTTATCTCGTACTAATAAAAAAGTTTTGTTTTTATTTGGGACCAGGTTTTTTTCCACCGCATCGGCTGTAGTGATGACGTCATAGAAAAACATTTTTTCCTATCCTTTTCAAAAGATAGCCGAAAATACAAGCTATGCTACCATATATGTCCCGCACATATTCTAACCTCCGTTATGGATATATTGACGCCTCGTAGTTAAACCGCTTATCATATAAGTATATCCCGCACCCAGCACGATATTTACTGTGATTAAACGGTTATGTGCGGTTTTTTTATAAATATCGCGCTGGATTCCGGCTATACTTACATGTTATATGAAAAGATGAGCGGTTTAACTGCGATGTATTTATAACATTTCAAAGTTCAAGTTTTGAATGGCCTATAGTGTTTAAAAAAACGGCACTAGTTTTTACCACTATATTAGCCAGAATGTGTGACTTCTTATAATTATTATGAAATCAAAAAATTTGGCATTTTTCAAAAACACACAATTAAAAACTAATATTCATAAAAGCCAAATGAATAACATAAACTGCGGATAAGCAAACGATGCAAAACCCCAAAATCGAAAAAATTTTGTCATAGTATTTTTTTTATCTAATAATGTGTTCTTATATAAAATGCCGAAAATTCCGATTCATTTACTTGTTGTAGTGATGATTATAATTGCTCAGTTTTTGTGCTAGAGGACATTTTTTGCAAAGAATAAGAATTAAGCTAATACTTCTTGTTGTTTGCTCGTTAAATTTAGAATTTGCTAAATTTTAACGCAGTTTGGAGAGATTTGTCAAAATTTTCATTGCATAACTTTTCCTCAAATGTTTTTATTTTAACTTTTTACGTTCTGTTTTTTTTTATCGTTTTAGTGACAGTTTTAAAATTTCTAAGAACAATATTATTAATAATGGTTTTTATGATTGACAATGGCAACAGGCCCCTCATCAGCAATGTCGACAGAAATTTAAACACTCTAAATAATCAAAATAGCTTGTGACTGCCCATTATTTTACAATTGTATGTAACTGCTTAAAAATGGTGGTGAAAACTAAACATAAAAAAGACGAAGCACAGAAATTATTTTTATTGCTGAGTAAGTTAAAATTTAAAAAAGCCAAAATTTTAGCAAAATAATGAATATTTTGATGTCTTCATATGGACAAAAATACATTAGCAATTCTGAATTGTTTTATTTTAGTTTTTTTAAAGTTAGACTAACCGTTTTTATTTAAACATAAAAGCCATAAAAAGTGATATTAAACGAAAATAATGTTTTTTTTTGTCAAATCTAGAAAAATCTTTTGGGTTAGTTGTTACTATCATAATTTAAGCAATAGTAAGTTAAATATTACTAAGTGATATATTTATAAATTTTTTAGAATTTTTTTGACTTAAAAACTATAGGCAAATAAAATCTAGCTGACCTTGATAATTGCAGTATTGAATTGACTATTTAACGACAAAACCATTCAAAATTTTTAACAAAAGCGGTTTAATAATAAAGATCGAAACTCATATTTTGATAATTATTTATCAAATTACTAAATTTAAAACCAAAATGCAAATTTTCAAAGGACTAAAGTTGGTTAATTTCTGTATATTTTATACAAAGGTGGAATTAAAAAAAATTCTGCGTACTTATTTGTTGTAAAAAACACATCATAACCGCACAATTTCAATTAGTCCCCTCATGTCTGCAAACTAATTTTCGACGTCAGCCAGATATAATTTAACCATAGTGCCGGTAAAAGCCAGGGGAACTTAATGGATTTTTTTATTATTTTTAAAAATAAAAAAAATTACCGGTAAGACATTTCAAACCAACTTAATTTATTGGAATATACTAAAAAGTAAAACTCATGATGTCAGTTCTGAAAAAGACATGTGCTCGTGGTTTTTTGAAGTATTAAATAGAAATTTGGAAACGTATCGACGAATACTTGACGTTTTTAATAAAAAAATAGGCTTAAAATTGAATTTTTAGATTTTATCATCTTAAAACTGTCGTTTTAAAGCTTTTACCTCACAGCTCCAAGTTGTCTATTTGTTCTTTAAGTTAGTTTGGTTCTAAGCTTTCCGAATTTGCAAAACAAACTAAGAGCCATGGAAAACTTTGAGCCATCGCATAATTGTGGGACTTAAAATTGAAAAAAAACTTGGAAAAATTGTTGAGGCTTTCAAATTTTTTACTGACATTTTGGAGTTTTTTTAGTGGATTTGTTTTTTTTACCTATATAAGAAATCCGTCCAACTATTTTTGTAAAATTTTGAAAAAAAAACAAAGATAATTAAAATTTACCGCGTTTTCAAATTTTCGCAATATATGTATTTTTTAAACCGGCTACACGGTGTGGGCACGTGGAATGTGGCCAAACCGGCATGGGCACGCCGGTTTCGTAAATATGGCTCATATTATAGTCAACAATCAGTTAATTTTAGTCGTTTAATACCTAATGTTTTTGTTCTAAAATAATTAAATTGATAAAAAAAATTGTTGAAATAAGCGGCATTTTTAATTTTTAATTTGTGGTTCAATACGTGATTCAATATTGCAAGCCACAAAGGCAGTCAAGTAATTCATCTTAAGATACTAAAAAAAGCAAAAAAAACTACGCTTTCTCGAGCTATAGTCATCTTACTCTGAAAGTTATAATAAACATAAAATATAGCATACACTAATATTTTCCACTGCGTGGAAAATACTGTAATTCATCGAAAAAACTTTTAAAAGCGAAAGACGAAACCCGCTGGAGTGTTAAACAATCACAGCACACTCATTATGTATGTTTATTTTTGCGAGTTTTGTTCTCTTTATGAGCTGATTCCTAATGTTGAATTTTATTATGGAAATTGTCTGTTTTAAAGCGTGTAATCGAGATTTGTATGTAAAAATAAAAAAATGTTCGGTTACGGATGCTTTATATAAACGATAGGGTTATTTCCGTCGACGTCAATACCGAAAAATTTGAAAACGTCGACAATTATTACACTGAGGATCACTGGAAATGAAATTTTGTTAAAAAAGTGATTAAATATAGGAGTTTAAATTGGAAAAGATATACGATTTATAGATAAATTTATGCTTTATTCTTTAGTTTATTACATGGTTGCATTTAAATTTTTATGTTACACTTCACTTTTTCCATGCATTTTTTTTTAAAAAGCTTGTTTCTTTTAAAAAAGTTTGGGTCTTTTTAAGTCTCCGTTTTTATCCCACCCTATTTTCACCGTTCATTTCATATAAAAAATGCAACAATTGCGTTCTTTCCGTACAGTCAACGATGTTAGTATGGGGTAGGCACTATGTTTATTACAAATTACAGTGAAAGGTGTCTATAATCATTGTTTTTATTTAGGAAGAGTAAATGGGTCTTCTTTACAGGGTATTTTGACTAAATAGAAAATTTCGAAAAAGAGTTTGATTAAAAACCGGTACATGCGAAATCGCCACTTTTTAAAATTTACAGTTGTTTCTTACACATACAAATTGCAACCTTCTAATTGAGAAAATGACAATTTCGCGCTTGTAAAGATTGCTGTGAATATGATTTTTTTTTATATTTCATCAGACTAAAAAAATTGACAGTACGTTGTAATTAGTTCAACGTATAAACAAATCTTTATCATACGGTAGAAATGTTTTCAGTAGGTAGCTGCCCAAACGAAATGCAAATTTCCTATTGTCCACATAATGTCCATCTTCAGATTAGTTCACATCTTTTCTGTCTAAACATACGCCCGCCTGTCCATCACCCCTTTTTCCTGCTCTATTCTTAGAGCATTTTTCAAGGCTAGTGTTTATTACAAGTTACAATGAAAGGTGTCTATAATCTTTTTTTTTATTTAGGAAGGTTCCTCTTTACAGGGTTTTTTGACTAAATATGGAATTTGAAAAAAAATATTTGATTAAAAATATGCGCTTTTGATCAAATTTAGCTTAGATATTGGCATAGACTTTGATGATTTGAAACTTTAGTTTCCCACTTACGACTACAAGTTTCCCACTTAAACTTTAGCTTTCTGGTCCTCAATCCCTAAGATTTCACGTTCTCAAATTCGGCCTCGTCGGCTTTTTAAATATTATTTTTTAACTCGCAAATATGATGTTTTCTGGAAGTTGTATAGGCTGACCGGGGCGGTTCGGGCCGTGATTTTTAACCATATTCAGAAAGCTAGGCTGAGATATTCTAAATACTCGCAAACCAGCCGGCGGAATGTTTCTAAAATGAAAAATTATAAAAAAAATGTAAACTTTGACCCGTGAGAGGGGCCGGGTTGTTCTGAAACCATTCCGGACTTTAAAATCCGCTTAAAATTCGGTTTATTGACAAAATAGCGAGTCTGATTTATGCGCGTAAACACGAACTTCTATTTATACGATATTCGCTATCATAAGTAAAGCAAATATTCTAATGAACTTACCACTTGTAAGACTTTTTTATAATCAAATTTTTTGGCGAGACATATTCACCAAAACCAAATGCCCACTAGAAAGCAGAAAATGAAAAACGAAAGCTTTTAGCACAAGCATATTTAAGATTTTTATTAAAAATAATTCAACCGGCTTGTTCCAAAAAATACGCTAAAACTTGTCATAATATGTATTGAGAACATAAATATTAATAAATTTCGTGCTGCAAATAACCGCGAACTGTTAATTTATTTGAATTAATACTCAAAACATACGCGATTTAAATATGGTAACAAATCAAGAAAAAAAAATTTTACGAGTTTATAAAATTTTATCTCAACACAAAATTATTGTTTACATTTTATAAATGCTACTAAATATGGATTTAAAAGTATATTTGAAATCTGCTGAAAAAATTGAACTTATATTAATATTAGTAAATTTCCCAGTATACAAATTTTAATGATTAAAAAATCGAAAGATATTTCACCACTATACTCGAGCGACAATATAAGATATTTTTTTATATATTTCTTTAATTCAATTTTATATGAGGAATACAATTGCCGCCTGCTGAGAAACCATTTAGTTAAAAGGTTTTTAAAAACCTATTTTTAAGGACTTTACAAATTTTTTAAAAAAAACCTTTTTATTCTGAAAAAAAGTGGGTATTAAAAGTGGGTCAACAGAAAAAATATACAACATAAAAATAATAATAAAAAATATTTAAATAAGCTCCTATAGCCCCCTAACTAGAGCGCACCCTTATTAGGGTGTAGCCTAGCTATGGTCCTAAAGGCTGGTTCATACTTATGTAAAAGGCTGGTTCTTACTTACTTTTTACATATACGTTTATACGCTGTATTTGTCCTTTGGACTTTGTCCAAAGGACGTTTTTACATAAGAATGAACCAGCCTTAAGTTGCCTTAACTGGGGCGCGTCTTTGTTGGGGCCATAGAGTATGTATAATAAGAATGTCCCCAATAAAAGCCCTCAAAAAAGTTACTTCCTTGATCACTTTACTTGAAATTATTTTATATATTATTTTTTGAATTAAATAATTATACGCCTTTTAGTTTTATTATATTCGCAAAATTACGGTTTTTCCATTTAAAATTAGTCACGATTTTTTTCGAAGCATGAACATAAAACATTGTTCTTCTTGGAAATCGATTTTTTTACTCTAACTATTGTTGATTTTGAAGGCATTTTGACCAAAGAGTGATTTCAAAGTTCACAGTTTATCTATTTTCCACTCAATAACGTTTTTAAAATAATATAAAAAATTGACAATTTAATTAATGCTTATTAAACGATTTTTAGGAATTGTATTTAATTGTGACTGAAACTTTAGTAGTTTTCGATACATTTTAAGTTAAAAACTACTAATTAATTCAGTTTCTTTAACAGTGTTTGAACGTTTATCTCATATTAGTTTCAAAAGAGACACAATGTTTTTTAGAGATCCTGAAAAACACGTTTAAGCGCATATTTTGACGTGTGTATTTAATATATCTAACAACTCGATATTTTAACTGAAGTCTGTACAAAAAATTATTGAAACTGAATAAAATTTGTAGGTGACCATATCTCGCTAACAGTATGTTTGATTTAAAAGAAAGTTTTCTTAATCTATCCACTTTTTTGTTTAACTCAAAAAAGTTAAATTCAAAGAGGTTAAATGACAAACTGTCCAGTGTAGTGAAAGTAAAGGCTGGTTCATATTTATGACAAAACGTCCTTTGAACTTGATCCAAAGGACAAAAGGCCTTTCGGACCAAGTCCAAAGGACAAACACAGCGTCAAAACCTCTTTTAGACTTTGTTCTTTGAAGTTTGCCTAAAGGACAAAGTCTCAAGAACAACGTTTTCATACTTTTTTGTCCTTTGGTCTTTTTCCTTTTGGATTTTGAATAGCATTCATACTTCGTCCAAAGGAAAAAGTCCAAAGTACGTTTTGGCTTTTCTAAGGGCTGGTTAATACCTATGTAAAAACGTCCTTTACAAAGTCCAAAGGATAAATACAGCGTATAAACGCTGTATGTTTATAATCATTCCGTTGCCGAGATATACTTTTTTAAATAAAAAATAAGAAGAAGAAGAAGATAAATTTAAATTACAAAATGCGGTGCAGTTGCGCTCCAGACAAAATTTATCTACGTTCTCTAAATATAATTGGAGCAATGCCGTGCGCCAATGATTGCAATTATAATTTTTAAAGTAAAAATAATAATAAGAAGAAGAAGATGATGAACATGAATTACAAAATTTACTCACGTTTTCTAAGTATAGTTGGAGCGGTGCCGTGGATTAAATTGCAGTGCGGCACCCCGCACCACCGATGATTACCGGCGCGTGGCGCTCCGGCGCCACCGACGCTTATTATTATTTTTTAATAAATAAAACTTTGAATTAATTTTGTCATCAGTAATGCAAGAATTAAAAAAGTACTCTGTTGTTTTCACCGTTTTTAGCGCGTTTGAAGCAGATGGCGCTGGGAACTGGTTCCGTTTCTTCCACCAATTAAAACCGCCTCTTTTTGCGTTCTGGGGGGTTTCTGCTAAACCTCTTTTCAATTTCGTTTTTTCTTCCACAAATTAAAATTTTTTATTTTGATCAATAAATCGATAACAAGGACCTAAATGAAAAAAGTGCTTCCTAAGAAAGTTGCGTAATTCCTTTTTCTTTCTAATGAGCCCATGTTTATTTTTGATCAATCAGTAACGAATGAGGAATATCGCTTTTAAGGATGGAGCGTTGGAATAATAATAATAATAATAAGAAGAAGAAGGTTCTGAATTTCAAAATTTACCCACGTTCTCTAATAATGGTTGGCGCGGCGCCACGGGGCTAAATCGCCCAGCGGTGCTCCCGCGCCACCCATGATGCAGTATTTGGTTGCGAAATTAGTGCTGAGTAACATCGGCCTTTCGTATCCTGCTTTATAAATAAACAAACTTTTAACTTTTTAAAAATAAATTAACTTTTAACTTTTTAAAGATTCTACATATAAATATAAACAAATATAAGCTTCTAGATTACTTTTTATTTTAATTTTTCAGTAATACATCTGCGTGGTTTTGTTGTATTTTAAAAGCAATATATTTAATTTCTACAATGCTGCTAGCAAAGTTACTTGTTTTTATTTGAATGTTCAATTTTTTATAAGAAAACTCAAAACTTACTTCAAACTGATTTATCAACAATTATTTATTTATTTGGATTTATATAGCTTAAATTCTGTTTTTTTTATACATGTTATGCGGAGAAAAAACAAGAATTGTGATTATAATTTTGTGTTTAAATACGACATGTGAAAAAAGATTACTATTTTATATATATGCAAGAGAATTCAGTTTAATGTGAGAGTCAACAGAGTAAAAAAGTTTCTAAAAATCATTTTGGTGAATTACTTTTGTTATTTTACTTACTTTTGTTCATAATTATTATTACCCACTGGAAACCCAGCTTGTTACGGACATGCAGTCTTGTTACGGATATACATTTTCTTGATTTAAATAATTATTATATTCTTGATTTAAATACTATATTTTATTTAGCTAAATAAAAATACCTTGATCGGATATGATCATAACGTGGAAACCTATCGTGGACGCTATTCACTTACTGCTGAACGTGGGAGCTTCGTTTGTTAATTTTTTTGTACTGGTAACATCTCTTCAGCTGAATCGCAACTCCGGTGATGCCATACACTTATTCATATGCAGTATGACGTCTGGGGACCTTCTGTTAACACTCTTCGGTTCTCCATTGGAGATTCTGACTACAAATGGTCTTTTTGGGGTGGTTTAAATTAGCTTACTTTACGAAATAAGTTTATCATACGAAATAAGTTTATACGAAACAAGTTTAAATCATTCACCTTATTTTTTGAAGAAATTTTTCTGTGGAGAACTTTTTTTGGCGCTACAAAAATCAATATATTTTTGCAACATCGTCTTTTACTGCATAAAGTATTAATATTATTAAAATTGAGTGGATTACACTATTTTTGGTTGCAAACATCTATTTTAACTAAATTTGTGGACCATTCATGTAAAGTTTCACAAAGAAAATATATATTTTTTTTAAATTTGATAAAACCAAATTCAAAACATGGTTTTAGACGCTACAGCTGTATTTTCGTTGCAATGTCAATTGTTAGCAATTTTGCTTGTTTATTGCTTTATGCTTTAAATTTGTGTGAAAATATTTACATTTGTAATATCTATAAAAAAAACCAGCTCCAGTATTTTAACGGTCTGGATAAAAATTAACCTTGGCAAATTTTCATATACACAAAAAAAAACAATATTACCAGGAGCCTACTTCATGAAGATGTTTGAAAATTCTCATTTTAGAAATTTTCGGTAAAATACACTATAGAGGAGATACGGGACAAAAAAAATTGATGGACGAACGGCCAATCAGCGCAGAGCACTGCCCGGAGATAATTCTTTTGGATTACAAGTCAAAAAAATCTCTATTATCTATTTTACAGATAATAGGCGGAGATTTGTAGAATGAAAATTACCAACGTCTACGTTTGTAATTGTTCATTTTACAAATCTCCGCCTACTTTTTGTAAAATACATAATAGAGGATATAGGACACGAATTATGTATTAGTCAGCGGAGGAAACAAAACGCACGTTATGATTTTAATCCCCCCCCAAAAAAAAATGTCATATAGTATTCGTGAGCACGTCATATATAAGTTTTAAAACTGAGTTTAATAAGAGCTCTTTTTGAGCCTTTAAAGTCATATCAGATAGCTATGTTCGTTGATATCTCGTTAGAATTTTATTTCATAATGGCGACAATTAAGTCGCAAAATTAATGTTGTTGATATATGTTTTGCTCTGTAGGAATAGTTGTGGGGAAAAGCTAATAGAATCACTTTTAGTCAATTAGTGCTTGAGAAAAATTAATCTCCAATGAATGAAAGATCTTCTTTTTTATAAGCACTAATTGACTAAACTGATTCCATAACGTTATACCTCTGTAAAGAATATTAACATTAAACAATTTCCGTTTAAATGTGAGGGTTTTTACTACCGTGCGCGGCTTGGACCAAACAGCGCAGAGCACTGCGCGGAGACAATCCCTCGGATTACAAGTCCTAACACCTTCATGATGTATTTTACAAAAAATAGGCGGAGATTTGTAAACTGCAAATTACAAAGGTTTTTATAAAAAAGGCCCCAGAGGTGACTGGTTATTTACTAAGACGCCTAATTCGAAATATATTTCTAGGAAAAATTTTTTACCAATTGTAAAATAACATATCTCGTTCTAAATATGTTCTCATTTAATGTTTAAAAAAACGGTTTTGAGAATAATGCCTTTTAGCACTTTTGATCATTTTTCAGCATTTCCACAACAGTAACACTTTACAACAACACAGAACAACGCACTTACAAACGCATTTTAGTAGCAACAAATAAACACTATTTGTTGTTGCCAGAGCATTTTGTAAAACCTTAGGAAAGTCGCTCGCCTTTAATTGAAACCATCCCAAAGGAAAAACTCAGCTGGTTTGATCAAGCAAGTCCGTGCGTTTTGCAGGAATTTATAGCCGGCACAAACTGGTTTGGGCTTGGCGTGTCCGCAATGTCTCTGACACTGATTAATCTGGATAAATTTGTATTTTTTAAAATGGCCATTAGGTAAGTCAAATATCTAAATTTCTGCAAATGTCCAAAATTCCTAGTTAAAACCAGTAGCCAATTCATTCATAAGTGATCCTACAAAAGTATAAAAACTTCTAAAAAAGTAAATCAAAAACAAACTTGCCAGTTTTGTTAGTTGATAAAAACTACAATATATCATAAACTATCTGGAAACATACACAAGTTCAAATGTTTTGGACGCATAATAAACAGATTAATGAGTTCAATGCGCGCCATTAACAGAAGAATGCGTAAAATAAAGAGTTCCTTAAATATTTAAAGGGCCCTTAGGTAAGCGACCCGTTAAATTGTTTGAAGCAACCACGGTGTGAAAGCAGCCGTATTTAAGGACCCCCTCAGTTGCTTCAACTAAAATAATTCCGAGATTTTTTCGGAACTATAATGCTTGTCTGACTTTTTCCGTTTGTAAAAGCTAAATAACTTTTTTGTTTGCTTCCAAACTTCAGTTTATCTTTAAACGAATAGGGTAAATTTTAAATCCGATAATGAATATTTTTAAAACTAATTTGATAATCCGTTCATTAACATTCTTTTTCTATTTATTTATCCAACATTTATATCACTTTAAAAAATAAAAATAAGAGATAAGTTAAATAAATTTAAACAAAAACTTCAAACTTTTTTATTCAAATTGAAAATTAAAAATACTATTTTATTTTTTCAGAAATAAAATTGTATATTTTTCAAAAGAAACCATAAACATAAATTCCATCGTTTTTTGTTTATTTTATCAACATTTTTTATAAAATTGCCCACTTGTAATATAAATATTTTTTTATTTACGCTTATTTTGTTTTCTTTTCACGTATAGAAACATCTTCTTTTTTGTTTATAAAAGTACCATTTCAGTAATTTTAAAAACTTATATTTTTCTCCATTTACAAAACCTATCAAATCTTCCCCACTATTTTATTATGAAACAGGCCCCAGCACAGTTTTGCCGTAGTGTATAGAAGTCTTGCAACAGTATTTTAGCTCTGTAGCGGAAATACTACATTAATGTCGTAGCAGTTATACAGCAGCATTTTAGTAGTCCTGCAACAGCAGTGCCGCATCAGTCCCGTAATACATTTGCAGCATCAGCAGGCCTGCAATCATGATTTGGCATCTACAGAAAAAATTGCCATGTAGCATATTGCAGCGCACCTGCCGCTTTTCCCTGCATCAGTACAGCAGTAAAAAAAAACGATTTAGGGCCGGTTGTTCAACGGCGTCCTTATTTTAACGGGGTTCTTAGTTTAACTGGGGCCCTAGCAGAAAATATTCTTAAGGGGTTCCTTAGAAAAAAAACAACTTGCACAAAAGACGAGTATCCCATATAAATTAAAGCAACAATTGGCAATTAGTAATTATAAAATGGACGATTGTTTGCAATAAAATATTTTGTTGAAAAAACTGTTTGTGTTGCTAGAAACCAAGTTTAACTTTGGTTAATTTCTGCCATATAGTACATGTAAATAAGTTTAACCAAATTAATGAACAAAAGTCGATGGTATAATCCATCAATCTCTTGTTTTACCAACTACAATTGAATTATATATTGGAAGAAGTAAAACTAATACTTTATATCGTTTAAATTAAAATATCAGGTTTTATTTCGAAATTAACAGTTGACCGCAAAACACATCACAATAAAAGAAAAAACCCATCAGCTTTGCCGCTTTTGTGCAACAAATAATAAAAGAAAAATAGTGTGTTCACTATTTTTCTTTTATTATTAACTGACTAACTAACTAATTTAAATAACTGACTGTTGTCAGTGCTTGCTATTTTCAACTTGGTGAAGTTTTAAGTGCTAATACTGGGCAAGGTATGAACAGCAATTCCCATTTTATACATGGTAATTCGGACGCCTTTACAAACAAACAAACAATATATGAACAAAGTTGCCAAAGTAAAATGGTTTTTTTTACGTTTGGGCAAAAAAAAGTAACGAAAATTCTATTTGCGATGCTAATTTTTTTTTGTTTTGATAGCGAAATTAGCGTGGTAAATTTTTTTTAGTTTGATGGTAAAAATATTTTGGCGATCGGCATTCGAAGAAAAATATGGGTTAAATGGTGTAAAAATGCGGAAAAACTATGAACCAGCCGGATGACAGGCGACAAATCTTCCATTTATCTGTCCATTTACTGGGCAAAAAAATTGCACCGCTTAATCACCTCTACACTGAAAGCAATGAAGTTGGCACATGAGCGAAAACCAAATTTAAATTTCGGGAACGGCGGTCTGGAGAGACCCGAGAAAAGCGTGCCGCCAATTCGGGGTTTCCGCAAACTCCGCTCCATTTTTCCCAATTTTTTCAATTCAAAACGTTCTTAATTTACCGCGGCTTTATTTCAACGTCCGAATGTCGGTCCGGCACTGGAAATTCAAATTTTTCGCCGCAAATTTTAAATTTTTCGGACGCCCCTTTTGTCGCGGGGGAACGGAGGCGAGGGAAACGCGGGGAATGGAGGAAATGAAGGACTCGCGGTCCCCTGCGACTAATTGCGAAAACCGAAACCGAAATTTTCGGCGCTCCTGTTTTACCCGGCTGCCTGCTACCCGGTTTTATCTCAATTCCGTAACCATCCCTTTTTCTTCAACCACCGAGGTCCCTCGGCGATTCCCGCACGCCGCTGACCGCTCACAGCCCTCGAAAAAAATAACCCGACGTTTACTCGGTCATTTGATAGTTCCACTGTAGAGATAAATTTTAAAGGGGCCGTAATTAGAGTTGAATTGAGTGTTTTTCGATTAAACGCCGACATTAGGGGGATTTTTGAGATATTTTCCAAGTTCAGGAGAAATACACCTGCACACGGTTGGAGAAAAACTGGCACTGAACCCAATTTTTTTTGAAAAATTTTTAAATTACATTAAGTAAGAAGAATCGGAAACATGAGCATTTTTACCGATTTAGCTTTTTTTGTCAACCAAGAATGATAAACGTTTGTTTAAAAGTAATCCGTAATATTTTTCAGTTTTTGAGATAACATTTTTGAATTATTTGAAATGAATGTTTTTGACTGTATTTATATTTTAATTTAGTTTACGTTAAATATATCTTTTGAACATATAGTATTCTGAAAGAACAAATTCTGAAAGCGTGAAATCAAATATTTATAAATTTTCAGAACCACAAAAATTATTAGTTTGTGAAAATTGCTGTCATCAAGAAACTATAATTCAATAGAATATCTGATTGTACACTAAAATTCTAATCTTTAAGCAAAATTTTTCAAGAGAAAATTTGCAACTTTTCAATTTTCTACTATGCGAGAGAAACAATATGGGGAGCGCACAGAAAATCGCGTGTGAGAAAAAATTCGCTCGTGTTCATGCATATTTCAGTGTAAATTATAGTCTGCAGTCAAACCATCCCTTGAAATTTATAATTTTACCGCTACCAATCCTGGCATGTGTAATAAAAAAAACAAATAAAAATGTAACTGAAATATAAAGCATTGTTTAGTTTGAAATCTGATTTGCTTGCGTCGTTTTAAAACACTTATATTTTTAAACAAAAAGACGAACGGGTATTTTAAACAAAAACTTTAATAAATACTTAAGTTATCTGACTTTAAATACTTCAATTAAGTTATTAAATTTATAATTGCAATTAATAAGAATGATAAAACGTTTTTTTGAGTACATGTACTTTCGGATTTTCTTAATCCATCGTCAGAATCAGTTAATTATAAATGACCATCTGCACTATGAGTGTTGTGTCTTTTAGTAATGAAAAAAAGGATTGTGTCAATTAATCATAACAATGTGATCAAATATTATAATAATAAACACAGAATCAAATATTATAGGCACCTTGCACCGGAACTCGGTTTATACATGAAGTATGCAATATACATAAGCGTCACCATAATGGATAATTACCGTATCTCCTACTTATCTTTCGTAGTATGCAGATCAACCGATCGAAATTTTGCGCGCTTTCGATCGGTTGATCTGCATACTACGAAAGATAAGTAGGAGATACGGTAATTATCCATTATGGTGACACTTATGTATATTGCATACTTCATGTATAAACCGAGTTCCAGTGCAAGGTGCCTATAAATATTATAATCAAATATTATAATAATAAACCCTGCCATAAACTATTATGCAGATCGACATATATCTTTTGGAACGGAATTAATCCTTTAATACAAAATAAATCTATTTCAAATTTCATATTTTGGCTTCACTAGACAAAAATAAAG
>JASAMX010033414.1:0-15143 GCA_030248175.1 Microlaimidae sp. YZB2_3
AAATCGTGAATAGGTAGCATAGTTCAAACTAAAAAAATTACAAACAAAATTCTTTATACTAAAGTCTTTTTATTATAACAACAATAATAAATATTAACTCACTGAAATTCTAGATTAGATTTTCAAGTTCTGTAGTATTCCTCATTTTGGTTAAAAACGCTAAAAATATCAATTGTTTCATATTCTTTCTTTTTAAAAAAGATACTTTTTTTATATTTGAACGTTTCAACATTATAAAGCAAGATATTTTTGTATGTAATGAAAAAATATTTGTTAGGAGCCTGGGAGCAATATACGGAAAACTATTGTTTTGTGCAGAACACATATTTTCTCCCTCTGGATCAGTACATTCCTAAAGACCATGCAGAAAGACACGCCAGGGAAATCGGTTACTATCAATGGGTTCCTTTCATTTTGGCCTTACAAGCTGTTCTTTTTTATATTCCTTGCCTTATCTGGAGACTTTTGAATTGGCAATCAGGTAACTGGTTACTTTTATACGGCGGCTTGTTGATATCCAATGTATTTAACCCGTTGCCGTAAAGGTCTTTTCCCCGGCTACAACCGTGAAACCTTCGTACGACAAAAGGTAAAACCTATGTTTCACGGTGGTCATATTTTTGCATGGCAAATGTGTGTGTGTATCTCTCTCTGTGTGTGTGTGTGTGTGTGTGTGTGTGTGTGTGTGTGTGTGTGTGTGTGTGTGTGTGTGTGTGTGTGTGTGTGTGTGTGTGTGTGTGTGTGTGTGTGTGTGTGTGTGTGTGTGTGTGTGTGTGTGTGTGTGTGTGTGTGTGTGTACGTGTCTGTGTTAATCCGGGTTTTTCAAGGAATAAAAATTGCTTTGTTTCAATCACGCAAAACAAAACTACTGTAATGTCTCAAATGATTTTACATATGATGGTGGTGAATAGAAAAAAAAAAACATATCCATAACCGATAACATTGCACTTATTTTTTGAAATAATGAAATTATATTCAGTTATGGATTGTGGGTGAATTTCGTTTTTTTTTTGTTTTCTGTTCAGGCACATTTTATTGATAATCGTATAAAAAGATAAAAAATATTGCCACAGAATTTAAGCGGGTTATTTCAATTTTGTGTTTGTTTTTCCACCAAAACCCGCTAAGGGCGATAGAAATTTATGTTAAGATATTAGAACGCAATGTCTTAGGCTAATTGATTTGCGTATCAATTTTGTAAAGTTAAAATACGAGAGTTAAATTAAGAGAAGAGAAAATATAGTTTTTTTATTTTAATCATTTTATTTCACAATAAAGAGACACTGTATGTACAAATTTAAACCGGTAAAGGAATTAAACATATTAAGCATAATAATTCGTTATATTCTCACTAATATTTTTGATTTCTGGCATTACTCTTTGTTGTTCATAAATTAGAGTGCAAAAACTGGACGGGGGTTCCGAATCTCCGGAGCTACGTTGGTTACTCGGGAGGTCTAACAGGAGGAGCTCCAAGAACATTACTAACACACACACAAACCATCCTATAAATTTTTGGTATTCGGACGTTAAAATTTCTTTTTTTCCGAAATCAAGACAATCTTTATTTGTTTAATAACTATTTTGGTATTATTAAAAAAAATTTGATAGCGATTGGTTTCTGAAACCAATCTTTTGTTAGCAATCAAAACAACCTTGAATATTTCAGGAATCGCCGTGAGAGGTATAATCAATATGGCCCTGGACACCAAGAACATGGAAGCTGAGCCGAGGAAGAAGAACGTGGACACATGCGCCGCCCACATTCAGGACTGTCTGGACCTGCAAAAGGAACTCCAGATCCGAGGCCGTTTTTGCGGCATCCTCTTTTACGGAAAACATTACGGGAGCTACGTGAGCGGACTCTACATCTTCATCAAGTTCCTCTACATCATCAACGTCGTCGCCCAGTTTTTCATCCTCAACAGTTTCCTGGGGCCAAACTACAGCTTCTGGGGCTTCGAGATTCTGAGGGATCTGGCCGTGGGTAAGGAGTGGCAGGTCAGCGGCCATTTTCCTCGAGTTACCATGTGCGATTTTGAGGTCCGCGTACTCGCCAATCTGCACAGGTGGACGGTCCAATGCGTTCTCATGATCAACATGTATAATGAAAAAGTATGCGCTTTAGTTTTTGTCCTGTTTTGTTTTTCAATTTGTGCGAAGGTACACATATATTAAGCTTAGCTTAGCTCAAAAGACCATAGTTATTAAGTAATAAATAGTTTTAAAAACTATACATATTATGTCATTCTTGGATTTTGCTAAACTCGAAAAAAAGTCAATTACTGTACAAATGGTTGTCTTCTCTGGGTACTATTCTGAAACAAAAGTATGTTTTGGGTAAATAAAAATCTTTAACTCTTCCACCTTTGTTATTCTCGGTCCATGTAATAACCAAAAAATAACCAAAATAAAAATGGTTTTTCTACCGTAAAAATTTAAAAAGAAAAATTTTTTATTTATAAACTTTAATGAACTTATTTAATGAACTTAACTTTAATGATATTTTTGATTCTTTTTTTAAACGCCAAAATCATAAGTATTATTATTATTACCGGATATCTTACTTGGTTTTTTTCTATTTAAACAAAGCGCAAGCCATTAGCATTATAAACAACCCGCGTCAAACTCAATATTGGGATTTAATCAGCTCTAAAAGAAATGGCGTACACTCATTTGAACTAAACCCTGTTTTAAATTATTTTTGTTTTAACCCTTTTTCGATTTTTTTTTTTGGAAAGCGCGTTTTAAACGCGGATTAAAAAATGTATCAGCCCTTCTCAATATTGTGGCGCAGTCGGATTTTACGTCTTGCATACTGAAGGTCCTTGGATCAAGTCCCCGCTGAGACACACTGCATTGTGATAATATTTTTTGTTAATATTGTTATATGTAGTATTTGATTGCACAATTAATGCTGAGTAACATCGGCCTGCGTATCCTGCTTTGTGCAAAATAAAAAAAAACTTGGTTGCTCTTCACAGTGTGCTTCCGGTCTTTTTATATAGGATTTACATGTTACGTCTGAGATGCGTTTATTATTAGGGAAAAGGGTTAATTTAAAAATTTACGATAGTTGCAACGCAGACTGATTATATTTTGTAAAACACGTTAATACAAGTTACAATGTAAAAAATGAAATTTCGAAATAAATCATAAAAATGTGTCGATTATTCTTATTTCCATTAGAACTTCGGCATATTTGCAGAAAAACTTCCAGCAAGTACACAAAAATTAGTCTTTTTGAATAATTTTTGAAGAAAAAAACACATCAAAAGAAGCGAATATTCTGTGCTAAATAATTGAACATTCTACAAATAAATAGTATCAATATTTTATAAACAAGTTTGATATTTTAATTGCGGTGAAAAAGCAAAATTTACTTCAATTTGTTATAGGTTTTCTTATTTTTGTGGTTTTGGTTCTTCATGGTGGCAATCTTTACCATCTTAAGCACTTTCAAATGGCTCTTCGTGACTGCGGTGGGAAGTCAGCAGGAAAGCTTCATCCACCGCTATCTCCGCGTTCAGGTGAACAACGTACCCTTGGAAATCGACCAGCGGAGACTCGAGAAATTCGTCCATCGATCCCTCCGACCCGATGGGATTTTCTTGCTGCGTATGGTGGCCGGAAACGCGGGAGATTTGGTGGCCAATGACATCGTGGACTCCCTATGGGAACGGTTCAACAAGAGAAACGGACCCCCGGCCATCGCCCACGGTCTCGGAGACCCCAAGGTACCGCAAAAGGAAAAGCAGCCCAGCGCCCCTCCGGAAGAGGAAAAGCCCCTCCTGCCCCCGGCGGATGACGGATACATCGAAGAATTACCGCCCACAAAAGATGATGAGAAACCTTTGAAACCTATTGACTAAACGCAGCTTTGCAAACGAACTATCGAAAGAACAAGTGCTTTGCGATTTTTATATAGTGTGCAAGATCAGTGATTTATTGATACGATACAGTCGCTTTTATAGAAAAATGAAACATTTTGGTATTTGTTCGAAAATGGTTTTTGTTTGTATATTATTTATGTTTTAATATTAATAAACCACTGCCTATACAATACATATTTACTACTACACCTGGAATTATTTTTGTAGCGACATAAGAGACAAGGTCTATACTTTGCTTTGAAAACAAATATAGCATAATAAAGTATAATGATATGCTGATTTTTTTTTGCTAAATTTTGAGAAATTTTGGTAGATGTTATAACAATAATTTTATTTTTTGTTTCTAATTTTAATCTTTATTGAAATATAAAACTCCAAATAAGAATTAATTTTAATGTTGTATATTGATGATATAAACACAATTCCGAATTTTTGTACAAATTTTACCCAAATTTTGAAAATAAAACTTAAATTATTTTTTAAGAAGTTGTATTTACAATCAGTAATGTTTAAGCCATTCCAAATGCGTAGAAATAAACTTTTCTTTATTCTCTGAACAAATAAACAGGCACGTCTGTTTGTCTTTAGTCAACATTTTTTTCTGTCCTTTGCGCCACATGTAAAAAGCACCGATTTTGTAACTTATTTGTTAAAAGATATCGATAAAATTAGTAACTGATAATAAATTATCAATTCGCTCTTTAATATTCTGTATAAAAATGGAACTTTATTTTAATATAATTTAAAATAAAATGAATTTTTTTATTTATCGCCTTTTTAACAAAAAAAACTAAAAAAATAGTCAATTTTAAACATTAAATAATCAGAATTTCTGCTAAAGATGTTAAAAAAGTGTTAAAAAAGTTAGTGTTTGATGTAAATTAGTTTTTGTTTGAAATTTTTTGATTGCTTATGTGTTTAATATTCCACTTAATATTGCATGCCATTGAGGTCATCCTGGTTTAAATTACCGTCAAATTGTATCTGCTTGACCTCGTTAAATTGTGTGGGGGACATTAAAATACATATTAAAGGTGTGCAGTTCTTACGCTTTTTTAAACGAATTAGACCTCAGTTTTTATTAAATCGCTTTTTTGCTCAAAATTGTAAATTGCTTGGTTGTTAGTTAGTAGTCGAATAGTTGCTATAATTTATTGATGTACAGTGGGTATAATTTGCCTGTAGTACTACATTATAGGTGCGGAGCTCCGCTACGAAGCTCCAGGAGGTATCAATTTACGACTAAACAGTGACTATTTAGCCGAAAAGTCGTCAATATACATTTTATTATTCAAAAAAAAAATAGTCCAGTCGATTGCGTCGAGCTTTTTATATGTTACTGTCATTTTTATTTTGATCATTCGTGAAAAAAAGCAAAGCAACATGACAAATGCAGTGGAAACAATGCCATAAGCAAGAATACATGAAAATTAATTAATAAAGAAAAGAAGAAGGAGAAATGAAGAACAAATTATACATAATATGTGTGGATCCAACCTAAATGCAAACGTATGCATATTTTTATATGCATACGTATGCATTTTTCCGCAAAGTATATGCATACTAGTGTTGTAAAAAGTTACTTTTACTTAAACTAATAAAAGTAACGGATTTTGGATCACTTTTACTCGACTTTTAAAATTTCAATTACTTTTACTTTTACTCTTACTGGATTTTTAAAGTTTTAATTACTTTTACTCTTACTCGGATTTTTCCCTGCAAATACTTAAATGAATTTAAGTAAAATTTAAGTAATTTCAATGAGTAGATTCCCTATGGGCTTGATGTCAAATAAGTGGTAGAATAAATTTTTTTAAGCCGCTAGCACGCTAAAACCATTTATTTTGACCCAAAAAACTTATTAAAATCAAAATTTATACATAAAATTAGCAAAAAACTTTGGAAAAAGGTCTGCGGAGCTCCAAAAACCGGTGTTTTTCTCCGTTTCAAAAATTACTTCTACAAAAAATTACAAAATTACAATTACAAAAAATACTTTTACTCTTACTTTTACTTAAAAAATAGGTCTTACCTTTACTTTACTTAAATAAAATTTTGACCGTTATTTTTACTTTTACTTTACTTAAATTTAAAAATCACAAATTACTTTTACTTTTACTTTACTTAAAATAAAATTTTTCAAATTCCTTTTACTTAAAATAATCGAAAATGATTACTTTTTACAACACTAATGCATACGTATGCATTTTTTGTAGCTTTTATGCATACGCATAAATTTTTTTCTAAATTTTATGCATACGTATGCATAAAAGTTGCAAAAAATGTATACGTATGCGTATACTTTCCAGAAAAATGCATACGTACGTATGCATATAAGTTACAAAATATGCATATCTATGCATATTTTATCAAAAAACAAAAAAAAAATTTAATTTTCAAAATATACATACGTATGCATGTTTTACGCTTTTTTCCACATGGTATATGCATACGTATGGATTTTTTAAAAACTTTTATGCATACGTATGCATGTATTTAGAAAAAAAGCATACGTATGCATAAAAGTTACAAAAAAATGCATACGTATGCATGTACTTTGCGGAAAAAATGCATACGTAAGCATATAGTTAAAAAAATATTCATACACATACATATACAGGTTGGATCCACACATATCCCGTATAATTTGTTTTTCGTTTCTCATTCTTCTTTTCTTTATTAATTAATTTTCATGTATTCTTGCTATAAGTGTTTTTCCGTTTATTTTATTTATATCAATCCATCAATTTTTAAGCGTCAAAAAAGTTCCGATGTTTTTTATTAGTCAATTTACATTCCAAAACTTAAAGTAACAAAAATTTTCGCTGCCAAATATGTATGAGCAGTCAATTTACCGACCGGCCTTCGCAAGGCGAAAACCTTATTCAGTGGACCACCCACTCATTGTCGAAATTCAGGTAAACAATATTTCCAAAACAGGAGCCTCGCAAAAACGTACATAAGAGCCTAAAAACTACAATAAAGTCCTATAATTGGGTTCAGATTTGGATTCCTGGCGAAGATGCAGATATGAACGTGGCGCATTTTTTATAAGGCAGCATTTCGTGCGAAAACTGCGACCCCACCAATAAAAATGGTCTATTTAGCCAACGATTGTTTTACTCAGCAAGTGAAGGATTGCACGGAGCTCCTTCCGGTTAACATAAAAGTAGAAAATGACAATATTTTGGGATAGGAGCCTTCTTACTGGTTGCGCTTGAAATACAAGAAGTTAAATTTGAAAAAAGCTTATTATTGGGTTTAGTGCCTTAAATATAAAATTTTCTTCATGAAAAATTGTGTCGCCCCCCGCACTCTTTAAAAAAGCTAACAGGTTTTACCTCCGCAGACTTATTTCGCGGCTTTTTGTTCCTAAGCCTAAACAAAACCTAAAAAAACAACCTAAATTTATGCTGCGCAGTTGTTTGATAAAGTTTAGCTTGTTTTTTTAGGTTTTACTAAGGCTTAGAAACACGTAGACTTAAGCTTTAGGAAACGGCGGCAGAGGAAATTCCTGTTAGCCTAAAGAAAGGCTTTGCCCTCGACTCGCTCATGTTTTAAACTCCCAAATGAAATCCTATGTATACGCCACTGATAAGTATGCTGATTTGAGCGTAATTAAGGACACCTACACTCTGTTTTTTTAGCGATATTGGAAAAAAGTTGACAAAAAATTTTTTGTTTGCGGTCTTATAACTTTTGAACGCGCCGCAATCAATATGCAAATATCTCGCGTTAAGGTCCTTGTACTTTTGGCTACCTCCTAAAAAATTTTTTTTTTCAAAAATTTTGGGGGATTAGCCCCAAAATTGCCGAAATTTACGGTCGATTTTTTTCGGCCAAATTTCTAACTTTTTACCATATGGGGCTTTACGTCTGAAAATTTTTTGGCAGATTGCCCATACTTCTCTGAGCTCAAAAATATATAATTTGTTAGGGGTAACCTACCTGGGTCGGGTACCCTGAGAGGTTAAAGCGGGTCAATTTCACGATTTTTGCTAAAAATTTTTGTATGGGGGACACCAAATGCATATTTTGGCATCATGCTCAAAAACTATTAGAGCCACAGGCCTGAGACCGGGGGGATTTATGCGGAAATTTAAGTCCGACATTTTGGTGATAGTCTCAAAAAAATCTTGATGCCCTAAGGCACTGCAATGGCTGACCCCTAAAAATAAAACTTTTGACACAGCCCCTCTACATACGCGAGTAATATATCATTTTAAAGCTCTCGCCTTCCTGATTTAAACAATATAAAAAAAAATTGCTTTAAATGGTCGGGTAACCAAAATACAGACCCCTTTGTACCCCAAAATTAGTAAGGGGTGATTTTTTTATTTTTATTATTTATAAGCCGTGTTTATATTCGTTTGAAAGCTCTATGCGTGCTGATTTTAAAAATATTAATTTTAGACTAAAATTTTTTATGGTTACCCGGTTACATACCCCCAAATAACCCCAATTTTAAAAAATGGTAATTTTGTCATTTTTTCATTTTAAGTGACATGTTTATACTCATATGAAAACTCTCGACGCACTGATTTCAAAAATATATGGTTTTTTAACTTTCTTCAGTGGTTACCCATTTTTTCACTCATCAATGTACCCCCTAAAATTCTTAAGAGGTCATTTTATTATAATACCCTCATGTTTATACTCATATCAAAGCTCTCGACACGCTGATGTCAAAAAAATTATTTTCAACTCGATTTACCCAATGGTTACCATTTTTACAACCAAAATGTACTCCCAAAAATTTTTAGGTCTTTTTATATATTTATTATAATACCCTCATGTTTATACTCATATCAAAGCTTTAGACACGCTTATCCCAAAACTATAAACTTCAACTCGATTCATCTAATAGTTACTATTTTTACAACCCATAATGTACTCCCAAAAATTTTTGGGGGTACATTATGGGTTGTAAAAATGGTAACCATTGGGTGAATCGAGTTGAAATTTATATTTTTAAGATCATTTTTTAAGATTTTTAATTTTTTGGCAAATTCTCCAAAAAAAAAAATTTTTTTTCAGGAGGTAGCCAAAAGTACAAGGACCTTAACGCGAGATATTTGCATAGTGATCGCGGCGCGTTCAAAAATTATAAAACCGCAAACAAAAAAATTTTTGTCAACTTTTTTCCAGTATCGCTAAAAAAAACAGAGAGTACGGTTTTTTATTTCAAAACAAAATTGATATAAACACTAAAAATCTAACATTTATAAGACCAAAATACTTTTATTTATAAAACAAATATCCCCCGAATAAATAATAAAACGAATAGCTTCTTCCATATATTCAAAACAATTAGCACTGAAATGACTTAACGCTACGTATTCTTCTTGACGTGTCACGATCGTGACATTATTTTTTTCTTCGCTTATAAAGTGTTATTTTGAAAAGCATGTAACAGTTTACAAGGTTAAAAAATACAAAAATTAGCTAAAAATTAGAGAAAATAAAATACCTTTTGCTATAAAACTGATGCTTTTCTATAAAATATATGGAGATAACGCAAGGTAGAATGTGCACGGGACATATATCAGAGCATAGTTCAAAGTTTTGGATATTTTTTGAAAAGGTTAGAAAAAATTGTTTTTCTATGATGTGATCATTACGACCGATGCGGTGAAAAAAAAACCTGGTCCCAAAAAAAAACAAACAAAACTTTTTTATTAGTACGAGATAAGAAACGCCGCTCGGTATGCTGTTAAAACATATTTTTTCGAGTTTTTTCTGGAAGTTTCAGCGAAATCGGCTTGCTCAATTTTTTTTATAATGCGTTGAAAACGCGGTTTTCGCTAAATTAATGCACTACAAAAAATATAGGTTTTGTTTTGCTTCATGCTCGACGTGTGTACGATTTTGATCATATTGTTATATTTCAAATGTTCGCCGTTTTTTACCACTTACTTTTGACCTTAAAATTTTTTTGGGGGGTTGACCTCCCGGTGGCTAAGGGGGCCAAACACAAATGCCGAAATTTTTTTTCAAAAATTTTTTTAAGCCATCAAAAATGTAAAATTTATCGCATACTAATAAGAAAGTTTTGTTTTTTTTGGGACCAGGTTTTTTTGACCGAATCGGCTGTAGTGATTACGTCATAGAAAAACACTTTTTTCTAACCTTTTAAAAAAATAGCCAAGTCTGAGCTACGCTCCGGTATGTCCCGTACACATGGCTATATCGGGGTATGACCTTTCAAAGTTCGAGTTTTATCGCCAGTCTGAATCATTTTTGTATAGACTAGCGTGTTCAAAAATAATTAAAACTATAACACTAACCTCTTTTTACCAATAGTTTGTATAAATCAATTATATGCGACACATGGTCACCTCTACTTGCATATTTTTCTAGCCTCTATTATTTTTGAACACATTTTATTCACCTACTTCACAGTACAAAATAAGAAACTATTTATACTTATTTTGAATTAGGGCTGGTTCATACTTATGACAAAACGTCCTTTGCACGAAGTCCAAAGGACAATTTTATAAAAGCCAAATCGTCCTTTGAACTTTTGCCTTTGGACGAAGTATGAACGCTACTTAAAATTTGTCCTTTGGACAAAGTCCAAACGACAAAATCCAAAGTGAAAAGTCCAAAGGACAAAAGTATGAATACGTTGTCCTTTGGACTTTTTCCTTTGGACTTTTCCCTTTGGATTTTGTCCTTTGGACTTTGTCCAAAGGACAAATTTTAAGTAGCGTTCATACTTCGTCCGAAGGCTCGTTTGGCCATAGTAACGACGATAAGATCGAGTTTTTTATGTTTTAAATTTGCTGCTCTACTTGACTTCCCAGACTCGTTAAAACTTTGCATACAACGCCTTACAAAATTGAATTGAATAGTGTTAGATGTTGATAACAAATATAACAAAATTTTATTTTGTTAAAACAATAACAAAACCATGTCCCAAAACACAAGGAACTATTTTTAGGATTTAATAGCATTTAATGAATTAAAACAGTTTGAAAGAAGGGTATCCTATAAAAACAAAAATTTTAGTTATTAATCAAAAACAGACGAATATTAATAATGTTATATATATTATAAAACGAAAGCAGTAAAAAAATGAGCATTTTAAGGGCGCTTCTATATTCCACCAATGATGAACCTACCTTGATTATAAAACATCGGACAGCGGTCCCGTTGCGAAATAAATATGCCTTTCATTCATTTTTTTTTTGTAATTTGAAGTGCTAAAAATGAACCTACCTAAGCATAACAAAATTGAACTGCGAAATCAAAATTCGTTAAGAAATAAATAGTTTTAACCAATTTTCTCAGAAAATGGATATTTAACAACAATGTTTAAACACTTTTAGACATTTTTGTAACTTTTGTTCTATGTTATAACTTATAAGCTATTTTTTGCGTAAATAAAAGGTTTTTACATGTAAATGTTTTTGTTTAGTCAGAAAAAAGAAAAACATTCAGTAATATTTTTATTTCATAAAGCCGCCAAAATTCTGAAAATAAATAATTAGCGATGGACAGTTCCGGTTTCGGGTTCCGAATGTTCCGGGCAAAATTTGGAATTCCGGTTCCGGTTTTTTGGAAGATCTCAATTCCGGTTCCTGTGTTCCGCTAATCACACACTTATAATTATTATTTTGTAGTATTTCAACTTTTAAGCTACAAGAATAAAATTTTTCTAATCTGAGACGAATTTTGTTTAGTGGCGATACCGCCGACTTGAATTTTGTTAAGTTTGGTAGGTACATTAGTACACTTAATTTTAAAAAATTAAGCGACTTTAAGAATTAAATTTAACAAAAATGCATTACAAAAAGTTTTTCCTAATTAACTCAGTTAAACACTGATTTTTTAATTTTAAGTTGGGTACAACACGACGTACGAGTACGACTGGCAGTTGGATTTTGCTTTATTATTCACAACACTTACTGAAATTCATTTTATAGCGAAAGAATTTTTTAGTCTAAAGAGGAATTTTAGTCTAAGCAACAAAAAATTACCTGCTCAGCCCTGGCAATGCTATTATGTACTGCAAATACTTAATTATTTGACTACCTAGGCTTTTTTCTGGAACGTTTTATTAATACACCCTTTCTTAAAAGGACTTTGTTTAAAACTTATCAAATAATTATTTTGCTTAAAATACTTTTGTGTTTTATATTTTAAACCTGTACAATAAACACTTTTATACTTATACTTAAAATACAATATACAGATAGTTTAAATAGCTACTTATAAAATACAGCATATTATATTATTATACATACACTAAAAATACTGGCCAACTGACGAAGCCATATGGACGTAAAAATTAAAACAAAATTCGGCAGTGAGTTTAAAACGGTTAAAAGATTAAAAATGTTCTTTTAAACCCGTGAATTATTTAATTCTTTTCAGTTTAGACTTAAGACTAATTTAGATAGTTAGTTGATATTGAAAGAATTATGGCGAAATTAACTTATGTGGAAAAATAAAACGTCATAAAAACATGATGGAAAGTTGATAACGCAGGTATATTTATTTCAGCAGATAGAATAATAAACTATTAACTTTCATAGATGAACAAGGCGTGGTGGTAGGGTGGGGTCCACCTTCCCCTAGCCTCGAAATTTTGGCCCCCCCAGAAAAAAAATTCAGGGCCCCCTCCCCCCCAAATTTTCGAATTTTTCAGCTCTGAACCCCCTCTAGATTTTGAAATCTGACCCCCTCCCTCCCCTCTCGAGAAAATTTTAAGTACTTTTTTAAACAAATTTTCTTGCAAAAACGTAAATTTTTAACACAAATTCAAGTTTTTACACCCTTTTATACCTAAATATCTCTTTTTATTCAATCAAATGTAGTATTATCCTATAAAAAGAACTATTATTAAGTTATTATGGTTTAAAACTGTTTTGCTTTGGACACCGGACCCCACCTGACCCCCCCTCTAGATTTCAAAATTTTGGACCCGGGTCGACCCCCCTAAAAAGCTAGGGGAGTTCGACGTCGACCCCCCCTCCTAAATTTTGAAATGTCATTTACCCGGGGTAAACACCCCCTAGCTTTTTGACCGTGTTCATCTATGTTAACTTTTGTTCAATTTTTGTAAGATTAATAATTAGACTAGTTTTAAACGTTATTTTTAATAAAACTTTTAAAATTTTCGTTAATTTTTGTAGTTATACTAAGAGTAGACCTTTGACAATTTCTCGAAAGCACACGTTGATGTTAGATAAAACATTACCGTCTGGTATTTGCTCGCTGCTGTTTATAAAACAACATTTTTTTCAGCTGAGCCCCCGACAGTTTCTTTTTGTTTTTTGTAAACCTTTTGTGTTTCATATCGATTCTAACAAAATTTTCCGTGACTGCTGCTGAGTTTTTCTTTGAAGTTTTCTTTTTTGCTTTTGCCGCGGGCTTATTAGAATTTTGTGATACAATGGAAGGATTTTGATTATCTGACAAATCACAGGTTTCTTGAGCATTTTCCGAAGAGAAGCTTCTGTTAAGTGATTGTAAGGTCCCATTTCCTCTAGGTTTTGTGTTTTGGGTTTTGGGATTTTGGCTTGCGGAGTAGTGCCTTGGATATAGCTCTGCTTGGTATCCGTTCAGGGATTAGTGCCTTGTTTGGTGCACTGAGAGGAGTGTCTGGGTTGATCACCATGGTGAGTTGGAGGAGGCGGGGAGAAGAACTTATTTGATGATCCAACACTGATATGACCTGTATTCTCTCATTTCTGGTTCTTTCAGTTCTCTTTTACTTTCATGCTGCTTTTGACGTTTTGGCGAAGGGAGTCAAAAACGTGGAGATGAAGCCTTTGCAGTGGAGTTCTTTGTGAAGAAACACAGCTTTCTTTTTGGTGTTGAGGAGTGGTTTTTTAAATCATTTGAGCAGTTGAGGAGGAACCGGCTCAAGTATTGGCTGGTGAAAAGGACAAGCAGAGGCGCCTCTCTACAAGCAATGGGAGTCTGGTTTTGGTATCCATCATCCACAAAAGATTTGAATTTTCTAATCTCGGTCGTTTTCGTATAGGCACTGTATGAACAAAATAAAATTACAATTAAAAACATAAAATAAAAGATTTGAGCACAATTTTTGCTTTTGGGAACAAAGGCAAGAATTCTTCAGTAAAATCTAAAAGGATTTTAATTTTAGTCCTTGCATAAGACTAATCCTATCAGGAACAAAATAAATGTAAAAATTATCAGCAAAAAGCAGAGGAAACTGCTTAAAAGAAAAACTACACACACACACACACTATCCACCAAAATTGCTCATGGATACAAGCAAAGTTCATCATCAGGGAGTAGCTAGGGGATTACCACATGGGTCTGGATACCTCTTTTTGGGCTGGCTGAGGAAAATTTGGGCTCAAGCAACAAATTTTAAACACTCTTTGTGCTTTGCTCTGCTCAAGTGTCTTATACTCACAGGTCTTCCTACAAACTTTTAAGTGGTTTTTAATTAATTTCCATAGACAGTTCTGATATTTTCTGTCACCATTCTAGCATTTTGCCTTCTTAATGGATACTTTCTAAGATTTACTTTAACAAAAAACAGTTATATATAAAAAAATTATATAAGCTAGTTCTCTTTACTTTTTATGCTCTCTTTTATGTATCTTTGAAAAATTTGGACAATCTTGGTATGAAGTACAACCTCTTTGTTCTTTGAAATCCTGTAGGGATGCCCCTTAGTTTAATAATGTTGTTTTTATTTCCTTTCAACAAGGAGTGATGTTCCCATGTTGGGGGTACTCAGTTCTCAGGAATATTATTTTAGTTTAAAATGAAATGAATGAAGAACATATACCAAATAGAATGCATGGAAATTCAGTATTAACATTTCCTCATTTAGTTCAATTTATTTACAGATTTTTGGTTTGTTAATGATGGAAAAATTGAGTGAATCATTGTATTTTAAATATAATGTCAATTAGGTTATTTGAAATTTTTAAACAGGTTTAAAAAGAGCAAGTCATAGTAGTTGTGTTACAATTTTGGGCAGGAATCAACCTGTGACGGTTCTGGTTGCTCCTCTCGCTCCTCAGAATTTTCTCTTCTTCTTGTCCCATTGACCTCTTGCCATAAAGGAGTACTGTAAATTTATGATGCCATCTTTGTACTGACTAGTGACCAATTAATCTATCTTTGCCAGTTTGTAGCTTATTTTTAGTCTTAGATCTTTAAAGTGATTTCTTAGTAGCTACTTCCTGCTTTCTTTGTCTCTTTTTCCCCTTCTCCCTTCTCTCTCTTCTTAACAATAGATGTAAATGAGGAAAATGTAAC
>JASAMX010033415.1:0-20364 GCA_030248175.1 Microlaimidae sp. YZB2_3
ATGTGCATCTACTTCGTTCAGTTACGTATTGCTTCATGATATGAAATCTTTTGTACGACATGCGGAATAATCTACAGTTTATGGAACAATCTACATAATAATACTGTAGATTATTCCACATGTTAATTGCCAATTTCCAAACAAAAAACCTGAGAACCCAAAATACTTTGACAAGGTTTTTTTCCACGTAATGTTGTTAAATAATTCAGCTTTTTTTTGTTAAATTCGACGTAAAAATTATGTTACATGTTAAAAGCCGAAATATTTTGAATAATTTGATCTATTCGACAGCAGTATGAATTTTTCGTTTACAGTTTTTTACTTTGCAATTTCAAACTGCAAAAAAACCCATGAACATAAAATACTCAGCTAAGGCTTTTTCCACATAATGTTGTCAAATATTTCAGGTTTCTTGTTGCATCGAACGTATATTTTTTTATATCTTAAAACGTGGAATATTTTGAATAATTAGAATTATTCGACAGTGTATTAGGCAAAAAAATTTCGTCTGGAAGTTTTGCGTTTGCAAATTTTTATTTCTACATGATAAAAAATCTGCAAGTGGATTGTTTAACATGTAATTCGAATAATTGTTTAACAGTCAGTCGGGCATTCTACTCTTATGCATTCTTGATTTCAAGGACCAAAATTTCGGTTTGTTAGCTAAGATACACTGTTTTGTATAAAACTATAAACTACATAGCTATATATCCTTTGTTTCTTTTTATTACACATTTTTGCGTACATAAGCGAAACAGAAGTTTATTTTCTTGGAAAAAATCCCACACAAAAGGTTTCTCAGAGTTTCGCTTTGTGTTAATGTTTATATGCATTATTGTTAAAAATATCTACTATTAACAACGTCTAGACAGATAAAAAATTTTTAGTAAAACTATTAAATTTCGGCTTTTAATATTATACGATACATTACAAACAAAAAGTATTTTGCTTTTTTAAAACACATCTTAAACAAATAATAAACAAATTTTAATAAAACTTTTTTACAGAAAAACAGGCTTCTGTTATAAAGAGTTAGCAAACCACAAGCTTAAAATTTAATTTTGACCGAATCAATCAATCAATGAATCAATGTTTATTCAAGAAATAAACAATTAAACAACATCAAAAAATATGGTGCGAACCGATCATGGTCGCCAAACTTGACAGGTTATTCTAGATTGTGACTTAAAGGCTTAAGTAATAAGCACTAATTTAAGCCACTTTGAGTACTGTTTCTAAATTGTGTTACGGACAGGGCTGAGATTTGGTTTTGCGATAACATATTTCATTTTGATATCACTCGGTTAGAGAAAAAAATACTTTCTTACGTTTATTTTATGTTTTTCTATTTTAAGTTTGTACGTGTGACCTCTAGTCTGATTTTCATTAAAAGTAAAAAAAAAGTGTTTCGATTGCTGTTAGTAGTTTCATGTATAATTTGCAATTTAATGGATTTCTGAGGATTCATTAGTAATTAGATTAATTAATTTCGGGCGTTATCCTCAAATTGATAAAACTTTTATTCTTTCTAAGTTTCGAAACAAACAACGTGTTTCTTCGTCAGGAAAAAGCTAAAAAATACACAATACAAATAAAGCTTACAAAAATATTTTAGATACATTGCATAATCAAGTACAAAGGTGTGGTAAAATTTACGAAAAAACAATTTTTTAAAATATATAGAAAAAGTTATATTTTTGGTAGTGTTATTATACTTAAAAATTTTTTTTTATAAACTGTAAAAGTTTTTTGGAATATAAAAATACTGGCTAATTTTTAAAACAACAAATAAAAAACAAGGTAATAATTTTTTTTATAAACTGTAAAAGTTTTTTGGAATATAAAAATACTGCCTAATGTTTAAAACAACAAATGAAAAACAAGGTAAAAATTTTGTACCTTTTAATAAAACTTTTTTACAGAAAAACAGGCTTTTTTTATAAAAAGTTAGCAAACCACAAGCTTAAAATTTAATTTTGACCGAATCAATCAATCAATGAATCAATGTTTATTCAAGAAATAAACAATTAAACAACATCAAAAAATATGGTGCGAACCGATCATGGTCGCCAAACTTGACAGGTTATTCTAGACTGTGACTTAAAGGCTTAAATAATAAAGCACTAATTTAAGCCACTTTGAGTACTGTTTCTAAATTGTGTTACGAACAGGGCTGAGATTTGGTTTTGCGATAACATATTTCATTTTGATATCACTCGGTTAGAGAAAAAATACTTTCTTACGTTTATTTTATGTTTTTCTATTTTAAGTTTGTACGTGTGACCTCTAGTCTGATTTTAATTAAAAGTAAAAAAAAGTGTTTCGATTTGCTGTTAGTAGTTTCATGTATAATCTGCAATTTAATGGATTTCTGAGGATTCATTAGTAATTAGATTAATTAATTTCGGGCGTTATCCTCAAATTGATAAAACTTTTATTCTTTCTAAGTTTCGAAACAAACAACGTGTTTCTTCGTCAGGAAAAAGCTAAAAAATACACAATACAAATAAAGCTTACAAAAATATTTTAGATACATTGCATAATCAAGTACAAAGGTGTGGTAAAATTTAAGAAAACAATTTTTAAAATATATAGAAAAAGTTATATTTTTGGTAGTGTTATTATACTTAATTTTTTTTTATAAACTGTAAAAGTTTTTTGGAATATAAAAATACTGGCTAATGTTTAAAACAACAAATGAAAAACAAGGTACAAAATTTTTACCTTGTTTTTCATTTGTTGTTTTAAACATTAGGGTGTATTTTTATATTCCAAAAAACTTTTACAGTTTATAAAAAAAATTATTACCTTGTTTTTTCTTTGTTGTTTTAAACATTAGCCAGTATTTTTATATTCCAAAAAACTTTTACAGTTTATAAAAAAAAATTTTTAAGTATAATAACACTACCAAAAATATAACTTTTTCTATATATTTTAAAAATTGTTTTCGTAAATTTTACCACACCTTTGTACTTGATTATGTAATGTATCTAAAATGTTTTTGTAAGATTTATTTGTATTGTGTATGTTTTGGCTTTTTCCTGACGAAGAAACACGTTGTTTGTTTCGAAACGTAGAAAAAATAAAAGTTTTATCAATGTGAGGATAACGCCCGAAATTAATTAATCTAATTTCATGTATAACTTTATAACATTCAACAAGATCTTGATTAGCTCGTCGCTCTTCAAGGTTATATAGTCCTCAAAATCTTAACCTCTCTTCATATGAAACCTTCTTTAAATGACATCTTTGGAATAGTCTTCTGGAACCTATTTCATAAAGTTTTTTTGTAATAGACTATTTCGACATAAGGCTTTTTACACAGTAAATATTCAATACACATTAGGCTAAAAGTTGGAATTAAAATAATATTTAAATGAAAACTTCTATTAATTTTGCAGTGTAAAATAACGCGTAAACACTAAAGGCAAAATATAAATTTGATTGGATTTGTAATAATGTTTAATTAATGTTTAATTTCGTAAAAATGCGAACATAAAAAAAAATTACGATCATAATCGAGCACCGAATATATAAGTAGGATTTTACTTCGGATGTAGTAGATTGTCCGATGGTCTAGTGGTTTGAGGCAGTTAGTTTTAGACTGCAAGGTCGGTAGTTCGAATCCCATTGAATATTTGCGTGTAAAATCCAATAATAATAATGCAAAACAATATTTTTTGTAAGATTTTTAATTAAAAATATTAACTATATTATTGTATCAAAAGAAATTAAACAATAGACTCCAAGAAGCTTTTTACATTACAGCGCTTTGGTTTTAATTTTTTTGTGCCTATAGCAAAATATCTACATCAAAAATCCAGTATCTACATCCATCACTAGCAGGTCTATTTTCTTTCTTATTTTATTAATAATTTTATCAATAATCAATTAATTGTTTTTTTTAATATCTAAGAATTTTTTTATTAAATTCAATTTTGATAAGTTTAAATAAAATTTTGATAAGTTTAAATAAAATTTTGATAAGTTTAAACTCCCGGTACAAAAAGTGAAAAAGCGACGTCCTTGGAATTTGAACTTCCAACCTTACAGTCCACCGCCTCAAACCACTGGACCATCAGACCATTTACTGAATCTTGAGTAAAATCCTACTTATATATTCGGTGCTCGGTTATGATTGTAATTTTATTTTTTATGTTCGCATTTTTACAAAATTAAACATTAATACATAGCTACTTTATTACAAAATCAATCAAATTTATATTTTGCCTTTAGTGTTTACGCGTTATTTCACACTGCAAAATTAATAGAAGTTTTCATTTAAATATTATTTTGATTTCAACTTTCGGCCTAATGTGTATTGGAATTTTACTGTGTAAAACGCCTTGTCGAAATAGTCTATTGTAAATTAATAAACGCATTTAATTTCTTCTTATTTTATTATTTAAAAAATACGTACGTAACTGTGGAATTTACGGAATTTACAGACATGGAATTTTTCAAATTCTAAACGCAATTTTATTAATATAGTTTTTAAATAGAAATACAAAAGAAAAATATGCGTTTATTAATTTACAGCTGTAAATTAATTACGAGCAATTTTTATGAAATAGGCCCCTGGTGAATGAACACTGAACTATGTGTGTCTGTGACTCATTTTAAATTTAAAACAAGACCGTATTAACTACAGAATGAGTCAAAGTCACGTGTATTTTAAAATGACTGTGACTTATTTTGCCGTAGTAACGACGATTTAATATTTTTTGGATGGTTACGGAACATATCTCCAATACGCTTCCTTAAACTTCTAAATATTATTTATGGGAATTTGTTTGACCAAGTGTATCTATTGCAAATAGTTTGGTTAAAATTTCCAAATGAAATTATATTGTTATGTATATTGCAAACCTTTAACACCTGCAGTTCTTTCCCACGCTGATTTTTTTTTGTTTGACAAAAAGTAATTACGATAAATTGTGTGCATGTTTTCTGACTGATTCACAAACAATACGAATACTAAGTAAACCCGAAAACTTCCCACAAAAACGATTAAATAAAGAACTTAAAAAACGATAATAGAAACTAATATTTTTTTGGTTTGATATATTGGTTAAGTTTACGAAAATTTAATTCATTGAATCGTATAAAAAAATTTTACATTATCATAAAACATAGTTAAAACAAAAATACATAATACTATATGCAAGATATAGCATTATATATTTTTGCTTAAAATAGGTTTTTGTGTAAATATTGTTTACAAAATTCAAACCGTGACTATCCAAAGTATGTATTATTTATTTTCATTTATATAGCCTGATTTCTAAACAAATGGTTTGTTCTTCCAAATTAGTCTAGTGTCAAAAAAGTTTAATTATATTTAAAAATTCCATTGATTAACAAAAGCAATTTAATTTCTAATCAGACTATTTTCAATTAAACGCTGGTTCCTGTAACCATAACTATAAAGTCTGGGTTGTTACCTAAAACCTCCGGAGTTAAAACATTTTTGTAATTTGCTTAAAATAAACACTTACAAAGGTAATTAACAAATCATGGGGGAGAAAGGTGCGAAAATAAAAGCACCGTTTATTTTCTAACCAGCGGACAGACGGTGTTATCGTGACGAACAGGTGTCAACGTAATAGCAGGGTGTCATCGTGACGGACGGGTGTCAACGTAATGGAAGGGTGTCATCGTGACGGACGGGTGTCAACGTAATGGAAGGGTGTCATAGTGACGGACGGGTGTCAACGTAATGGAAGGGTGTCATCGTGACGGACAAGTGTCAACGTAATGGAAGGGTGGTATCGTGACGGACGGGTGTCAACGTAATGGAAGGGTGTCATTGTGACGGATGGGTGTCAACGTAATGGAAGGGTGGCATCGTGACGAACGGGTATCAATTATTGTTATGAACGGGTATTATTATGATGGACAAGTGTCATTGTGATGAACGTCTGTCATCGTGATGGACGGGTGTCATAATAATTATTTTAAAAACTATGTTTCCAAAGAGTTTTAATTTTCCTGGTTTGCCTTCAAAAAAACGCTTACTAGCATTCTAATGAGAATAATGTACATGTAAGGCACAAATAAACAGAATTATATACTTACAGCAAGATCTTATAAGTCACTTAGTTTTTTGAAACTTAGTTTGAGATAAAAGTTTTCTTTATTAATATCCTTTAAGGTTTTAAATTTTTTTTTTGATTTCAATCTTTCTGGATATTTAGGAGATATTTAACGATATGTAACCGGGTAACCATTATAAAAATGAAGCTAAAATTAATGTTTTTGGCTTAGGGTCAATAGAGCCGGAGTAACTTGGAATTATGTAGGTAGGTTTTGTTTTTTGTGGTAAGTAAAACGGGTTATTTCTGGGAATTTGTGATTTAACTGTGAATTTGGATATTAAGCTATGTATAAATATATAACTATAATAATTCTCAGTATGCTAAAATTCTCCTATATTTAAATTACAGTTTAAATTGGCTAATCACTTAATTCTCAGCTTGCTGTGATTGGCTAGTGTTTCTATTGTTTTTATGTAGGTAGGTTTTGTTTTTTGTGGTAAATGGGTAACTTTTGGGAATCTGTGATTCATCTGTGAATTTGGATATTAAGCTATGTATAAATATATAACTATAATAATTCTCAGTATGCTGAAATTCTCCTATATTTAAATTACAGTTTAAATTGGCTAATCACTTAATTCCCTGGTTGCTGTGATTGGCTAGTGTTTCTATTGTTTTTATGTAGGTAGGTTTTGTTTTTTGTGGTAAATAAAATGGGTTACTTTTGGGAATCTGTGATTCATCTGTGAATTTGGATATTAAGTTATGTATAGATATATAACTATAATAATTCTCAGTATGCTAAAATTCTCCTATATTTAAATTACAGTTTAAATTGGCCAATCACTTAATTCCATGCTTGCTGTGATTGGCTAGTGTTTCTATCGTTTTTATGTAGGTAGGTTTTGTTTTTTGTGGTAAGTAAATAGGTTACTTCCGGGAATCTGTGATTCATCTGTGAATTTGGATATTACGCTATGTATAAATATATAACTACTTCACATATAATCCACTTTTAACCTATTAGTTGGAAGCCTAAAGTGCCCAGGCCCCAGCTATCTAAGCTTAATAAGCTAAATTTATATTACATTGATATGAAACATTAAAATTCTCAGCATGCTAAAATTCTCCTATATTTAAATTACAGTTTAAATTTGGAATTTGGATATTAAGCTATGTATAAATATATAACTACTTCACATATAATCCACTTTTAACCTATTAGTTGAAAGCCTAAAGTGCCCAGGCCCCAGCTATCTAAGCTTAATAAGCTAAATTTATATTACATTGATATGAAACATTAAAATTCTCAGTATGCTAAATTTCTCCTATATTTAAATTACAGTTTAAATTGGCCAATCATTTAATTTCCTGCTTGCTGTGATTGGCTAGTGTTTCTATCGTTTTTATGTAGGTAGGTTTTGGCCCTTTTCTTCTTTTACACTTTGTCAAGATTTATAAATCAAGGGTTCCAGTAAGCACCAAATGGACGCCGGTGTAATTCGTTCCAGTTCTTTTACGCTATAAAAATATTTATACAACAGAGGTTCCAGTTAGCTCCGAATGGACGCCGGTGTACAAATGGAGATCTTTTACCGTCACCTACGCGGAAATAATTCATATTTTACACAAGAAAAAAACCTTTTTAAAAATCATTTAATTAGTAATAAAAAATAAAAGAAAATACTGCAGATAGTTTTTTAGTTTTTTTGGTACACAACTTAAAAAAAATAAAGCATTTTAAAAGGTGTTTTTTGAATTTTAAAACTGGGAGCAAAACTGGGGGCGACCTGGGGCAAAACTGTGGGGAAACATCCAACAGGTGATTTAAATTGAGAGGAGACGTGTACGTTTTATTTATGGATTCATAAATTATTAGTCAGTTTACTCTATGTTGTATTCATTTTTGGATGATCATTGCCCTTTCATATTTTTTGTTCAAAATTTGTTTTTTGTAAGACTTTTTGGGTATTTTTTAATGTCCGGTTTTATTCGCCTTCTTTTTACTAATATCATATTACAAAATCTTCTTTGAGACCTTTCTGTACATTTGGATTTCCGTCATAATTCTTCATATAAATTAACAAAAACAATTAAACTGAACTCAAAATAATAACGTTTTAAGATGACTATGTTGAATTTTAGTTTAATTTATCTTAAAAAATAAATTTCATTTAAAATTTTCATTAAAAATTACTCAAGAAACCAAATAAAAGTAATACTATTTTATATGGAAAACTTCGTAGCATTGTGATTTCAATTTTCCTACTCACTCACATCATACTTTGGAGATCTGGACATTCAAAGAGAAGGGAATTCCGCCCTTAAAATGGGTAATTTTAAGCTTATTTAAGCTTAAAAATAGGAATGCACCCAACATCTGCCTCTGCATCCATGGACATCCGCACTTAACATCCGCCCCCATCTCCACTCGCGGATTGATAAACTCACATCCGCTCATTTCCTTACTGTTTTTACTTCCATAACGTTACCTAGTACTAATTTTTATAGATTTCTAACCCCCTTCAAACTAAGGGTTTGAACTTAAGGTTTGAGTGTTTTAGCATTAAAAAAATCAAAAATGCAATAAAAACTGTTTTCTTTTATTTAAAATTAGCGTTTTTCATTTTATTTTTCCAAAAAGTGCAAAAATCCAAAAATGATATGGGTAAAATGAACTTAAAAAATAAAAACGATATCATAAGAATCCAATAAAATATACATCGACATACACAATGGAATCCGCTGGTTTTTGGTTTATAAAATCCGCATCTGCATCCGCGGATGTCAAAACTAGAAAAAAAATGACATCCGAGTACATCCTGACTTGAAATATAATCTAAATTATTCTATTTGCATTTTTAAAGTTATTTTTATTGGTTTTAATAAGTTTAAAGAAATCAGTTTACTAAAATTTAGTGACTAAATAATCTATGACATATATTTTTATATCTATTGATTATTCATGAAATTAGTACAGAAATATGGGTGAGCTCCGGAGCTGCGATGGTTTCTCGGGTGGTCCAAAAAGTGGAGCTTCGCTCTAAAGCTCTGAAGCTCGGAGCTGTAAGCTCTAAGTATCACCTTGTACCACCACAGTGAAACCTCTGTTCCAAAATAGTGATATGTTTGTGTAATACTTGCAAACTTTACCGCTGTAAGCTTTACGTATCACCTAAGTTATGTCTGGGTTGCTAGTGATATGTAATATTTTATGCGTGGATAAAATCTGCATAATTGGTTGCTACTGTATTGGTTTAACCATTTCAATTTGCTTGTTCACTGCGCAGTGATCGAGCAATTTGAAATGGCAAAAGCTAACATGGTATCAATTATGCAAATTTTATCCACACATAAAATATTACGTGAGTTATTTGCAGTAAAAGTTTACACACCACAATGTTCAGTCAAAAATAATACCACCACCGTGGGAAGAAGGTTTCACCGTAGTAAACAGAATGAAGGCGATCACAGAGTGGGGTACAATATCTAGTATTATATATTTTTGCTGATTTAAACACTGGATAATTTTTGGTTTTACTTGTAGCAACAAGATTTGAATCCCCCAAGAATAATTACTTGCAGCAGTAACGTTTTGAAGTTCAGGTTTTGTCGCCAGTCCACATCATTTGTGTAACAGAATATAATTTGTTCTGTTTTACAGAGTTGCGCAGGTAGTGTAAAAAGTTTTTGTGCACATGTCTTTTTAATTTTTTGCTGCTCATTAAAAAGTTCATAAAATTTACGTGTTGGATGTGCGCCGCCGAATCTGCCGCCAAACTGCCGCCGAATAGCCGCCAAACCGCCGCCATTTAAAAACTAAGGTTTTAACTCAGTTATATGTAATTAAATAATGTTAATCTCATATTTACATCTTTAAACAATTTTTTATAGTACAAAAAACTGTTAATCTTTTTTTTTATTCTGCAAAAAAATGAAAACAAATTCGAGTTGTTTTTCTTCATGGAGATCTCCTTTTTAGAATGTAGCTGAGCAGACAACAGCCCATAGACTATTTTGACATAAGGCGTTTTACACAGTAAAATTCCAATACACATTAGGCAGAAAGTTAAAATTAAAATAATATTTTAATGAAAACTTCTATTAATTTTGCCGTGTAAAATAACGTCTAAACACTTAAGGCAAAATATGAATTTGATGGGATTTGTAATAATGTAGTGATTAATGTTTAATTTCGTTAAAATGCAAACATAAAAAATAAAATGACGATCATTACCGAGCACCGAATATATAAGTAGGATTTTACTCAATAGTCAGCAGATGGTTTAGTGGTTTAAGGCGGTCGGCCTCAGACTGCAAGGTCGGGAGTTCAAATTACAATGAAGTTTCTTTTTCATTTTTTGTACCGGGAGTTTAAACTTATCAAAATATTATTAAAACTTATCAAAATTGAATTTAATAAAAAATTCAGATTTTTTTAAATATTTAAAAAAATCAATTGATTGATTATTGATTGGTATTATTAATATAATAAGAAAGAAAATAGGTCTGTTGTGATTAATGTAGATACTGGATTTTTGATGTAGATATTTTGCTATAGGCACAAAAAAATAAAACCAAAGTGCTGTAATGTAAAAAGCTTCTTGAAGTCTATTGTTTAATTTCTTTTGATATAATAATATGTTGATTTTTTAATTAAATCCTCCAAGAAATATTGTTTTGTATTATTGTTGTGGATTTTATACGTAAATAATCTTCCGGAAAATAATTTTTCTAAAAAAAAGCACCAAGTAAGTATTATGCAGCTATATTCTATCTACCACAAAAAAACTAAATATAAATTATACGTCCCGATACAAAAAAGCAAAAAAAGACTTTATTGGGATTCAAACTCCCGACCTTGCAGTGTGAGGCCGACCGCCTTAAGCCACTAGACCATGGTCTGATCCATCTGCTGACTCAGAGTAAAATCCTACTTATATATTCGGTGCTCGGTTATGATCCTAATTTTATTTTTTATGTTAGCATTTTTACGAAAGTAAACATTAATAACTACATTATTACAAATTCAATCAAATTTATATTTTACCTTTAGTGTTTCCACGTTATTTTACACTGCAAAATTAATAGAAGTTTTCATTTAAATATTATTTTAAATTCATCTTTCGGCCTAATGTGTATTGAGAATTTACTGTGTAAAACGCCTTATGTCGAAATAGTCTATTTCGCCGTGGGGCATTTTGCTTCAGCAGCATAGCTATCAATATAAAAGCAGTTACCAATTTTCAGCGCGCAGTATAGGCCAACTCGGTTTTACTCAATTTTTTTTACTCGACTTTTTTTAAGGTTAAGCCTATGCGTTCCTAAGACTAAGCGAATCCTTAAAACAACCTAAGCTTTAACAAATCGTTGCGCGAAGAGAGTTAGATTGTTTTTTAGGCTTTGCTTAGGCTTAGTAACGCGTAAACTTAACCCTAAAAAAAGTCGAGTAAAAAAAGTCGAGTAAAACCAAATTTATATTTATAACACATTTTTGTAAATTTTAAAGTTAGAAAAATAAACTATGAATTAAACTCAAATGCCACCAGGAAGCGACATTACTTAAATACTGAACGTTGTTATAATAATGCCAGCTGTTCATTTCAAATCCATTTCCAAATATTTAAAATGGTTAAAATAAAAAAATAAAAATAAAAATATACCAATTTATATCTGAAAACGTCAGTTAATGTGCAGAAAAACATTAAAAAAGTATGAAAAAATTAATTTTTGCCATAATATATGTTTTTTGCCTATGTTTTTATTATAATATCTTCATATAGAATAAATATAAGATGTATAAGATTTTCGCCCATCTTATGTAAATGACAAAATGAACTGACTCAGTTTGCTACGTTTAAATTTAAAACAAAAACGAAATTTGAAACATCTACTGTCACTCTAGTCGATTTTTCACCGGTTTCAGGCCGCGGCTGTCCCGACCGCTCTGTTGCTTCTACAATGCAGTTGAGTTTAGTTAAAACCGTCTTATTATAAAATTTTTTTACTTTAACGCCTTAGTTCCTAAATGGCGGAAATTTGGCGGCGGTTTGGCGGCAGTTCGGCGGCAGATTCGGCGGGGCACATCCAACACATATAAAATTTTTGGAAAATATTGGTTTTTCACTATAAATAATATAAATATAACTTTCCAAATTTTTTGAGCGCATATCTTAATATATTTATTTTGTAAAAGTTTTTTTTTTAATTTTTATATTTTCTTCAGACGGATGTAACATGAAATATTTAAATTGGTGATTATTTAAGATTTAGCATTGAATTATAGTGATAATAATAAAAAACGACTTAAAAAGATTTTTTTAAAATTTTTGAATCAGTTAGGCTAACCATAGGCACAAAATGGGTATCTTCTTGAATTTTCAGGGGCGCAATCGGAGAAATTTTGGGAGTCTTGGGCGGCCTAAATTGGTTTTTTGGAGGAAACGGGCGGAAGGGTGTCTTTCAAAAACCCTATTTATAGCGCTTGTAGTACTGAAGCTATACAAGTTTATAGTGTTAAGAGGATATGACACTTTTAAGATTGTTTTTGAAGGACAAAGAGGGAGGCGGGTTTACCCACATCTCTTTCTTCTGCCCAACATAGCTGAAAGCAAATATTAATAATATCATTTTTTATTGAAAAATTTATGGTTTCCTTCTCCAGAAAGCGACTAAAGTTAACATCCATCAGGCTGAAATTCAAGGCGTAACCGCTCGCCGTCAGGAAGAAATAAAGGATGAGCGCTTGAGAATAAAATTAATAAAAAAAATTTCAGAGATCTACATAACCAATTATTATTAACTTGCGTCAGGAGTTTTTTGCCACGTGATATTTTCTCGAAGAACGAGTGGTTACTTGACCACCTAGTCATTTTCACCCTGATAGAATTCATTTTTAGTCTGTGTATTAACAAATTTTTATCGACAAATTAATAATTTAGTTTTTATTGACAAATTGATAATATATTCTGTTTTATTTTTTAAAAAAATATTTGTTATAAAGATAATAAAATAATCGATTGGTCTTTAAGAAACAAGCTTCTTGAAATGTAAAGAAATACAACAGATAAAATGTTTATTGAGTTCATGATAAAACGTTTCGGTGATTTACACTTGTCATCGTCAGTCGCTATTAAAAATTTTATATTTGTAAACATGACAAGAAATAATTTAAAAATTGTATAAATAATATAAATACTGAATGCAAACTAATAAAAATAGGAAGACTAGGAAGTTTTAAAATTTATTTCTTGAAAAAAAATATAAATAAAGCATGTTATTAGTTAGTTATTTATTTTTCATTTATAAATATTTTTTTTAAACAATTATTCTTAAAACTTCTTAGTTTTCCCAAATTATTTAGTAATTAGCTTTAGATATTTAAATTATTTTTACAGTCTTAAAATTATTTCTTAAAACTATTTACAGTATAATTTTCAGTTGAGACTGACGATGACAAGTGAAACTTGTCAAAAAATTTTTATCATTAACTCCAATAAACGCTTTTTATCCTTCGTATTTGTTTACATTTTAAGATGCTAAAGTGAAAGGGAAAATGTCTTCTGGACTCTGGCAGAAGTTTGTCCGGAGGGGAAGCACCCGGGTGGAAGATTTGCGAAAACAAAAACCCACAATCGCCCTGGATGAGGATGGGGATCGGCAGGACTCCCGCCTCCGATTCGCGGTGTCGGCCATGGTGGCAGGGAAGCCGAAGCGGCGTCGAAAATCCACGGCCCTCTCCCGAGGTCGGAGAACCCCTCGCGTCGGGAACAAAAGTCCAGGCTCCAGAAATCGATCCCGACGACCCAGCCGCAGCGAAGTGAACGTGAAAACTCTGCGATTGGCGGGTTCTAATATAAACTTCCTTAAACAACACCGCTATAGCGTTGTGTTATTTATATGAAATACAATATTTTTTTTTAATGTTTGTTTTACATCTTTAGAGCTATTAGCCTGAGTCGAAGAAACTTTAGTGTAAGGCTAAAGTAAAGCCCAAGCCATTTCCAATTCAGGACTCCAAGTTACCAAAATTTTTTGGCGCTTTTAAAGTTCCCATTTAATTCCCAGTTAATCCAAGTTTATCCTTAAACTCTAAAAACTTATTAGGTTTCAATAAACCCTTATTAAAGATGTGTACAAATTAAAAGCTTAAAAAGCATTAACTCCTTGGCAGGTTTGACTTTACTTGTTGTAGTATTGCATTAGCATTTTTTTGTTTTATTTTACTTTTTGTTTTGTGTTTTATTACGTAAAATTAAACTATGAATAACAGTATTGTGAATTTTTGAGCATATGTGTGGTCAATTGGTCATGGTGATTGTTTTTAAATTCCATAGAAATGAAAAGGGATTAATAACAACGTTTCAATACCTGAAAAACAAAAAAAAAAACACACATATTTTTTTTTTAATTTTGTATTTAACTTTGAATGCAAGTTTTTTAATGATGTCGCCTTCGTATTTATTTATTTTTTCTAACTTTTTTTGATATTCAATACACCCTAGTATGATCATAATGCAACGCAATTTTCGTAGAATTTACACAAGATCGCAGTAAAATAATAAAAAAAGCAAGTTTGCTGCAAATTTAACAGGGCTAATACAAAAGGCAGGCACTAGGAAAAAGTCAAGAAATGGCGAAAACGAATTGACTTTCATACAAAAATGTATATCTCCCTGCTTTACCCAGGAAAAGGGTACCCGCCGTTTTACAGATTTTTATGTGAATTTGTTTTTTCTTGCGAGTCCAAATCAGCTATTGTTTGGTTACCAGCAGGTTGTAGACTTAAAATTCCTTGATTTGTTATATCAAACGATTATGAGTCCTCACAGGGACTGAGGTGGTATGTTTAGAAAGTTTATATGCCACCCGCCTGCCTATTAGCCACTGTCATGGACGCTGGTGCCAAATTTAAGAAAAAAGGCCAGGAAATGGACCTTGAGCATGATGTTTGCAATTTGGAGGACAGTCCTTATTACGTTTTCAGGGTGAATATTGTAGAAACCCGTTTAACAAAGGCAGTAGGGCTCAATGCGCATTTTATTTTTGTAGTTTTTCATCCCAACACAATACCGTTTAGCTATTTATATCAATTAAAGTAAATAGAGTAAAACATGTAGAAGGAAATAGAAAATAAACGTAAACCAAATCTTGTAAAAGCGATTTGTCTAGATGGTTTGCAGAAATAATTATATATAAATTAATATACGACTTTCATCTATGCTTTTTATGAATTTTTTAAGGACAAAAATCTTATTTAGTATATAAAAAGCAGTTTTTTGTTGATTTTTTAATAAAGATAACACGAAATATTGCAAATCATTGCTCACAAAAATTTAAAATACAGTTATACTTAAAGGTGCGGTGCGGAGTCAAACTTTTTGTCTTCGATTTTGATAATTTTTTGTGAAAACATTACCCCTGCCCCCAATAGGTCACAAAAATTTTTTCAACAAAATACCTTCAGTGGTTCAGGAGTTATGGCTCCCCAAATATGGCGTTTTTCGACAATTCTGTAAGTGGCAAATTGCTCAATAGTTATAACGATTTACGTTACATATTATGCACTAAAAGAAAGCGGATACTTTTTACTTTAATTTGATACCTTGATAGTTAAGATTGCTGCAATATTTGTCGAAATATTGCGTTTCCTGTACAAAAAACCCACAACTTTTTCGTTAAAAACACCAAACAACGGCAGTGATTTTGTAAAGTTTGCCCAACTTTTCTTTCCTTCACTTCGTGTTTTTAGCAAAAAATCGAGGTTTTTTTGTACGAGAAACGCAATATTTTAACAAATACTGCACCACTGTTAACGATCAAGGTATGAAATTAAAGTAGAAAGTAGGTGCTTTCTTTGAATACATCATTTGTAACTTAAATCGTTATACTCATTCAGCAATTTTTCACGTACAGAACTGTCAAAAAACGCAATTTTTGTGGGGTCATAACTCCTGAACCACGAGATATTTTGTTGAAAAAATTTTTATGGACTATTGGGGGCAGAGGTAAAAATCGAAGACAAAAAGTTTGACTCTGCACCTCACCTTTAAGATATCACGCACAAAAACAATCTCCTGTTACATTTTAAACAGTCATGATCCAAATATAATATTTTTAATCAAAACATCGCTCAGTAAGATTGTATACAAAAATAACCAATTCGTTACTAACTATAGTCTATGTTGCAGAAGTGATGTTCAAACATCCAACCAAAGTTAAACTGGTTTTTACACAAAAATTTATATCTGTTTTTACAATATAATTGAAAAAAATTTTTAAAATTTTTTTAATTTGTTCAATATAATTGCAAAAAATATAACTTCAGGACTGATTTTTAATCTAAAAAATTTTAATTGAATTAAAATGAAAACTTGAAAAATATTGTGCTTGATTCAATCAATATTAAAGCATATAGAGATAGTTCACCACACCGATTGATTGTAATTGTTAAAATAAATTAAAGAAAATTTTAAAATTATCAGTCTGTAAACTGTAACAAAATATATTTCATGTATTTAAGTTTATTTTGATTGTATTTTATTAAAAAGTTAGTTTAGTAGCTTTAAAACCGTTTGTTACGTGTTAGAACCCCATAAAATCAGTGAAACCACATCTAAGCTTTAGAAACTTTAATATCTCAGAACACAGTGATATTTTATCAATCACTGTTTTTTGCAGGCGACCGGGCAAGGCTTAAAAGATGTGGTGGAGAAATTGCTGGATGAAGATCCAGAAAGGATTTATATGTACGATCAGAAAGGATGGACATGTCTACATCACGCTGCTTCCCGCTCCAGAATTCCGCTGTTGGAATTTCTACTGATGAAAGGAGCAGGTGAAAAAAAATTTTTGTGTGACTTCTTATAAAATTTATTATCAAAGCACATCGAATTAGTATTGTTCGCTAAAATTTATTGTGTCGGTGTATCAAAAATATTGGTATTACCGAATGCACTTATTATACAGAAAGAACGGTCAGCGCATTTTCTAAAATTAAATACACTATAAAAAATTACCATGTTTTAGCTTTGTATAAAGCTGTTTTTATTACTTTTATGTTCAAAACAGCATATGTTTTTACTTTTACTGACTTTTACCCCTCTTTTATTTATCAAATTTCAAATTTTTTAATCAAAATAGATAATTTAATTAACATGTTTTTGGTGTATTTAGCAACGATCATCATAAATTTCTATCAAGAACTAAGACGGAAAAGTAGATTTTGCATAAATGATATTAGTTAAAAAAAGGCAGAATAAAAATTACACCAAAAAATACCATAAACATAATATGTAAGGGTAAATTATAATAAAAGTGTTAAAAGAAATCAAAACCAGCACTTCATTTGTACTCATCCAGCTCAATACCACTGCCCCAAACCCCATACATTGAAAATTCTAATTTAACACTCTATTGAAATGCTCACGTCAGTTGATTATTTGTAGAACAAACTTAATTTACTGGATAAAAATTAAATATAAAATTATACAACAAACAAGGCATAGAAGATAAATGTAGTGCAAAACTTATATGCAATAATGATAATAACAATAAAGACATCTATTTTTAATGCAAACACAATAACAAATTTTTAACAAATCTTTACTATAAAACTAAAATAAATTAAAACTATTAAATAATATACCTACAAACTATGGCGTTTCTGGCATACGTTTAAGACGCCTTCGTTGTGCCCTATTCAGTTAAACACACGGATTCTCACTCAGTTACTATAATATCATTTTTTTTCTTAGATATTGATGCGACAAATTTTGAAGGTAACACCTCATTACATGTGGCTATTGAGAAAAACAAAAAGGAAGCAGTCAATTTCTTGTTAACCAATGGGGCTAAATCAAATATTCTAAACAATAAACGCCAGGGACCTTTGCATCTTGCCGCCGCTCTGAATAATTTTAAACTCATTCAGGTACAAAATAAAAACCCATTTGTTTGGGTTGGTTAGTTTTTATAGCCAAACACTAGTAAAAATAACAATTAATTCTATTTTTTTACAATTTGGCCAATTTTCTGATTTTAAAAGAGACAATTCAGTGTGTCAGTTGTTGTGATCATGGTATGTAATATTCATTTTTGTCTTTTCTAAAAAGGACCATATTTTTTACTGAGTTTAGAACATTAATTTTTCTTCTAGTATACTAAGGGAGGGGAGTAAAACCGATTTCATTCTATATTTAAATATAAATTTCGCCCTCAAACTGTTGATCACAGTCGGTAAAGAAATTAAAAAATGATCTAATCAAAAAACACACAAAAACGCACAAGACGTCACTACGTCTTCTTTTTTAAGTAAGAACACAAAATTTCATTTGCTAAAAAGTTAAATTAAAATTAAAATTATTCTAAAAATACGTTATTTTAAAAGATTAAGAATAATTAGATTTTACAGGAAATGGCGAATTTTCCGATTGCAGTCGATATGAACTTGAGAGGGCCGAATGGCGGAACTGCACTTCATGTAGCCTGCGGTTTTGACTATGTCAATTCCGTGGAAACTTTGGTAAACTGGTTTTTACTAACAACTATTTCTTTGTAACTGTTTGCATATACATAAATTCTACCCATATTTGAATATGTTCCAATGTTATGGATAATCGTAATTTTGACAAACAATATATCTCGCAAAAAATAAGGACATAAACAAAATTATTTTTCGTTAAAACAAAAATACAATGTAGATAATGTCATATATTTTGGTTGAATTATATCTAACTGACCTAGTAAAATTGTATGGGAGATAAGAGGTGGGAGAAACATACTAAATTTTGCGGTCATTATGGTTTTTTAAAACGATTGGTGAAATACAAAATTTTTTGAACATATACCTTTTGATAAACTACACAAAAATAAGCTTTTACCTATTAGAAATTGACATTTCCTTGATTTAGGGTGGATGGAGCCTAGAGAACTTGGAGCTGAAACGTGGAGCCAAAAATAAGGAACTTGGAGCCGTAAGTGGGGAACTTGGATCCAAAAATATAAATCGCTAAAACGTGTACCTAAGCCTAAACGAAACTTAAATTTAAGCAAAAAACAATTTTCTCTGAAAGGCTCCAAGTTCCTTTGCTCGTGGCTTCAAGTTCCCAAAATTTTCCATGGCTCCATAAGGTCCCTGCTTGTGACTCTAAATACCCCGTATCATTTCTATTTAAGTAATTTAATTTGCTAAATGAAACATTTATCAAATTTAGTCTTAGATACTAAACAGTTTTTTCTCTATCGTTTGAGTTGGCTTGTTGTTAAATGATTCATTTTGTAACTCATCAAGGTCAGATAGCTTTATTTTATCTATAAAATCAACATTACCGTTGATGATTTGATTCAATGATTTAAAAAAACACTATTTCAAAGTGCATATTGCAAACTTGAATGCAGTAAATGAAATAAATCACATGAAAAATTAAATTACCACCAAAATTATTAAAACCTCATTGATATTTACTGAGCCAAGTTCAGTAGTCAAACCACTTGAACTACAGAGCAAAAATTACCTTTTTTCCCATACAAAAAGATTTTTGTTTGAATTATTGTATTTATGAATTATTGGGGTATCTGACTTAACTTCGGCCAGGCCTTAATTTCTGCCACCAATTTGGGATGTTAGAAAATTGACTCATTTTTAAAACGAAGAAAATTAGCACAAAAGTAACTAGATGAATGTTGAATAAAGTTTTATTGCAAAGTTTTTTATTCGTGTTATTTTTGCATTATCACCATTTAATACAAAAACTGAATTTTTGTGATTTTCTGGATTTTTGCTTTATGTTTAAACTGCATCAAATTTAGAACCAAGCAATATATATAAACTGCATCAAATTTAGATCCAAGCAATATATAACCCTAAAATAACTTCTATTTAAGGCTCAAAATTCTCATGTTTTGATATTTTGTTCAAAAGCATCTTGCAATGCGTTCAACTAACTGCGAAATTTAAGATTTTGGCCACCTTTATATTCAAATGAAAGAATCTGTTTAACACGAATTGCACTATTATATGTACGGGTGGGGTTATATAACCCATAATTTACTAGGTTGTATTAAATTATGAATAAAGCAGAAGGAATTTCTTAAAAATAGTATAGAAACATATTAAAGAAGTCAGGTTATTTTCTTGGCGGAGGGATGCAGTCATATAGTGAATATAGTAAATATCAATGTTCATGGGGTTTTCTCACACAACCAATCAAAAAGTTGTGTAAAGTAAATTAAAACACAGTAAAAATGTCAGGCTATTTCCCTTGGCGGAGGGATGAAGTCATAAGAATTACGTAATGACATCTGTGCGGGCTGGAGTAATTTAACT
>JASAMX010033416.1:0-16251 GCA_030248175.1 Microlaimidae sp. YZB2_3
TCCAGCCAGCCATTACCTATCACTGGTATTACATGCATTAAAGCTTAAGTCATTACTAGTATTTATTGCCAAAGAAACATTTAATCTTTCCATCGTATTCTTGAGCGTCATTCTTTAGCCGCTATTTTCAGGCCTTGTTCTAAGTTTTTCTGTTCTAAGTTCAAGATTCCAGTAGTCTCGTTTCTGTTAAGTATTGCTTAGGCCAGTTTTCTTCCGGTATTGAGCCAGCCACTTTCGCCACTCTACTAATTAAAGTTTTAGTTCCAGACAAGAATAAAGTCGTCTTTATCACAGGTTCACTCATACAAGGTTTTCCTTCAGGCCCAGAGCTTCGAATTGGCCATCTACTACCAACTTTTACAGCACTTAGCTCTTGTACAGTCTTGTCTAGATTGTTTCACACATTAAACATTAAAATATCTTCAGTCATAATAACGTCTGGTTATAGTCTATAATTAGCCAGGTTTGATTTTAAACCCAAAAGTCAAACACTGAGTATAGTTTATATCTAAAAAGCTTCAGTACGATTTAGTTTGTTTTTTATTACCATACGCTTGCGCATAGCCATTAAGTAGAAGTAAAGATTTAATTTCAGAAAACTTGTTCTGTTACAATTTATTTGTTCAGATATCTAAAAACAATAAAAAACACCACTAAAAATTTTATCATTTTTAAATTAAAATAATATTTAAGAAAAGAAGAATAATAAAATGTTTATAAGGAAATAGCATTGTTTTCTATTTTGAGAGTACATGTGGGTATTTCTTCACAGGCCTCGTTTTTGCTTTAATTTTTATTGATGATTTTTTTTCTTATTCTTCAGATTATAGGTGTATATTTTTCTAGGTTGTTTCAAAATTGGGTTGTTTCAAAATTTTTCCTTCTTTTGGCACTAAAATTTTTTTTTGTTTTAGCTATCAATGAAGAATAACGATGGAAATTTAAATGTACACAAAAGTCTCAAAGAGGACTTTGCAGGTAAAAGGAGGCGAGATAAAAACGGACGTCAAAAAATATTATAAAATTTCTTATGAGTAACAATTTTTGAACATAAAACATAAAATAGTAATTATAATACGCCATAGAATAATGCCTCTTAGAAAACACTGATTAATAATTAAAAAATTTATTAATAAAATGTACATCTCCATCCAAATTTACTCTATTATTGCATAGCCACAAAATATTTTTTTAAATTTAAAGTTAAACCTGGGGCCTATTTCATAAAAATTTCCTGTAATTAATTTACAGCTGTAAATTACTAAACGCATATTTTTCATTTGTATTTTTAATTGTGTCAATTTTTGTATGATAATTACCCTTTCATATTATTTAGTTCAAAAATTGTTATTTGTACGAAATTTTTGGGTATTTTTTGATGTCTAATTTTATTCGCCTCCTTTTTACTAATATTATTTTACAAAATCCTCTTTCAGGGCTTTCTGTACATTTGGATTTTTGTCGTTATTCTTCATAAATAGGCTTTGAATCCTTTGTCAGCATGGACCCCTTGTTTTATAACCCAAGAAGGCCAAGTGCAAAAACTCCATTCTTTGTTTGAACTAAACGCGCTCCTTTGTTAAATAAACCAGTAATGTATTTTGTAGGCGACTATAATTTCACCTTTATCAATTGGCGTCTTGGTGCTTGTAGTCAAATTTACAACTAGTAAGTTAATGGTTTAAAAATTTAAACTAGTAAGTTAACTAGTAAGTTAATGGTCAAAAATTATGAACTAGCAAGTTAACTAGTAAGTTAAGGTGTAAAAAAATAATCTATTAAATTAACTAGTAAGCTAATCGTCCAAAATTTTAAACTAGTAAACTAACTGGTAAGTTAATGGTTTAAAATTTTAAACTAATAAGTTAACTAGTAAGTTAATTTGCTAAAGTTTTAAACCAGTAAGTTAACTAGTAAGTTAATTTCCTAAAATTTCACGCTAGTAAGTTAAAAAGTACAATAATTTGATGTTAATGTACACTAGTAAACTAATTATTTAATCAAATTTTGACGAAAAAAATAAGGGAAAAAGATTAATTTTTAGTAAGAAATAATTTGCTTACAGTGTGGTTTAATTACAACCATGGCTGTTACGCAATTGATGGGTCGTTTGGTATATGATGTTCAGTTCAGTAATAGTACACTAGCCTTGAAAAATTCTTTAAGAATAGAGCAGGAAAAAGGGGCTGTTTTTTCCCGGGCGTATGTTTAGACAGAAAAAATGTTGAGTAGTCTGATATGAACATTATGTGGACTAGGGAATTTGCATTTGGTTTGGGCAGCTGCTCAATAAAAAAAATTTCTACCATATGATAATGATTTGTTTATAAATTGATCTAATCACACAGCACTGTTGCATTTTTTTAGTTTGATGAAATGTCAATTGAAAAAATCATACTCACAACAATCTTTGACAAGCGCGAAATCGCCAATTTTTCAATTAGAAAGTTATATTTGTATGTGTAAGAAATAACTATAAATTTGAAAAAGTGGCGATATTGAACTTGTCAAAGATTGTTGTGAGTATGATTTTTTCAATTGACATTTGATCAAACTAAAAAAATGCAACAGTGCTGTGTGATTAGATCAATGTATAAACAAAGCATTATCATATGGTAGAAATTTTTATTTATTGAGCAGCTGCCCAAACCAAGCAAATTCCCTAGTCCACATAATGTCCATCCCAGAATAGTCCACATCTTTTCTGTCTAAACATACGCCTAGGGAAAATCGCCTCTTTTTCCTGCTCTATTCTTAGAGCATTTTTCAAGACTAGTCTACCACTTCTTTTGAATTAAATTGAAAAATAGCCTAATAAACTGTAGTTTTAGCTGCGCAATGACATATGTTTTTAATCATTCCGTTGCCAAGATATACTTTTTTAACAATTTTAATATTATCAATAGAACATATATTATTTATCAATAAAAAGTAGTTCCTAAGAAATTTTGCGCAATTTTCTACTATTTACAAGGAACCCATGTTTTTTTAATCAATCAGTAACAAAGGAGGAATACTGGTTTTAAGATATAAGCATTTAAAAAATAATATATTACTAATAAGGAGAAGAACATAATACTAAATTTACCCACATTCTTTATTTATAGTTTGCGCGGTGCCGTGGGCTTAGTCTCCGTGTGGCGCTCCCGCGCCACCGATATATCGTTTATAATAAAAATAAAAAAATAATAAGAAGAAGAAGATGAATTTAAATTACATTATTTACCCACGTTTTTTAATTATAGTTAGTGCAGTGCTGTGGCTCTCAAGACAAAGTTTATCTACGTTCTATAAATACAGTTGGCGCGATGGCGTGTGCCAATGATTGGAATTATAATTTTTAAAGTAAAAATAGTAATAAGAAGAAGATGATAAACATGAATTACAAAATTTACTAACGTTCTCTAAGTATAGTTGGCCGTGAGTCAAATTGCAGTGTGGTGCCGTGAGTCAAATTGCAGTGTGGCACCCCCGCACCACCGATGATTGGAATTATATTTTTTGAAATATAAATAATAATAAGAAAAAAAAATGATAAACATAAATTACAAAATGTACCAGGTGGTCTACTTATAGTTGTCGCGGTGCCGTGGGGTTAAATCGCAGTGGGCGCTCCTCCGCCACAGATGATTGCAATTATTTTTTTTTGGAGTAAAAAAATTAGAAGAAGAAGATGACAAACATAAATTACAAATTTTATCCAGATTTTCTGATTATAATAAGTTAGAAGGAAAGGTTATGTGATATTACTTAAGAATATATTGATGGAAAAAAATTTTTAAAAAAGATTATATTTTAATGCGATATTATAGAATTTATACAATAATTGAAAAATATATTTTTGAAAAATTATATTAAAAAATAAAGATTAGACTAAGCAGAAAAATTTTTGAAAAATTAAATGTATTATGAGTTTTACATTTGGTACAGAATTATTTTTTACATGAAAATTTAACAAATAGCTACCATAAATGGGTGAAGTAAGCAAATACAGAAACACCATAAAAGGTGTAGAAAGCAGGTTAGGAGAAAACACCTAAATAGGTGCAGAAGCAGGTTAGGTAGTAACAGGTAAATATTGATGGAATAATGGATACATAAACACCACAGAGGGTGTAGAAAGCAGGTTAATGAGTTGTTTATAGTTGGTGTGGTACAACAGGGTTAAATCGCCACGTGAGCAATGAAAGAAGATTGATTTTAAGATAATAAGCGTTAGAAATATAATTAGGGATCGACCGGAGCCCCGGCCCCGGCACTTTTTTTCCATCCCGGCCCCGGCCCCGGCCCCGGCAAACACAATTCTTTCTACCCCGGCAATTTAGCTGTCAAATGAGCCGGGGCAAACCGGGGTAAGGACCCCCTAAGAATGCAAATTTTAAAGCGCTTTTAAACATTTTTGAGAGTGAAATATTATACAAGATTTTATCTACAGAGCTAATTTAGTTGTTTTAAAATTAGGATATTTATTGTTTATTATGCTATATTAAGATTTTCTAAAGCCTCTTTATTTTATTAAGATTTCTTATTTTAATCACGAATCTTTATTCTAAAGATTTAAAGATTTTTTGAGTATTAAAAACCGTTTGTAGATTTTATTTACAAGATGAGAGTTTAACAGTAGATATCTATGGTTGAAATATATCTGATTGACCTCTAGTAAGTTTGTATAGGAGACGTAAACGGACCATAAATTTTGCGGTTATAAATTTTTTTTAAATAAACGAATTGAAACGCATGTTTTTTTAATTCCTGTTTTTCAAAAAATATACATAAATTAGTCAACTTTCACGCTTTAAAAAATTGTATTTTTGTCCCAAAATGTGTAATTTGTTAAATAATTGTTAAAATATGGTATTTAATCTTAAATATAAAACCGTTTTTACTGAAAGTTTTAAATGATTTTAATGTTAAATATAGTCAATTCAATACTGCAAATCATCGCGGTCAGCTAGGTTTTATTTGCCTCAATAATCACAAATTTTGCATATATTGGAGTTATTTTAATATCACTGCTTGTATCAAAAATATATAAAACAAGAGGATTTTCGGCTAGACAGGGAATATTTTACCTAAATTTTACAAGAAATGTTGCACTTGTGATTTTTCACGCGCAAGCTATTTTCTGTGCACTCAATAAAACTTTTCTCGCACAGCGATATTTCGTACACCGAAAAACTCGTTTTTTTCTAAGACTATTTTACTAAATAGTTTTGTGCAAAAAATTAGCAGAAACTGATGATTAAATTCGATTATTTAAATTCGATCATGTGTGATTAGAACGGTTTATTGTACAACTGGACATATTTACTTGAATTATATATTCTTGCGTTTATTTTTAGGTGCATATTTGAAATTGTTTTTAAATTTTGTTACGTTAAAAAAATTCAAGCTGATGTCTAGTCGTTTATTTTAGAATTTTTAAGTTTATTGTATATCTACACTATAGTCTTCATAAATTTAAAAAAAAACCTGCGGAGTCAGTTCAGTTTTTTTAAATCCAATATTTTGTATCCACCCAAAAGACACCAAACGTAAATTTTTAAAACAAAAAATTTATATTTAAGGTGGAACACTTAAGTAAAAACCGCACAAACTTTGTACAATCGCTTTTAATTACAGCTGTAACCAATTTTTACAAACTACATATTGTATTAATCCTCACGTCCTGAACATCATTTTTGATATTTTGATGAAACATGAAAATTAAAAATAAGCTGTGGAAATGGTCCACAAAGGGGATTCCGACAAATCGTAGGTTTTTTTCGCAAAATGACATATAAGATTTTTTTGTGCGTGTCGATTTTAAAAATTTTTTGTACGTATTTAGAAGACGAGTAGATAAAACTTTCCTGTTGCTTTCAGCAAAATCGTATAGAAATAACCCGAGAAAACCCGACATTTTGAAGAGTTTTTTGAGAAAATTTTATTAACTTTGGAGCCTAATTTCTCAGTAGATCTCTATACGATTTTTAAATAAACAACGCCAATGTTTCTAACTCGTTGAGTTCTCCATTTTTATATATAGTTTGTTAAAATCGGTTCGTAAACAAATTTTCATAATTTTGCAATAGATGAATTTGATTTGACGTCGGGGAACTACATTTTGAACCGTTCGTTTAAAAGTACTTTTTAACAAAGTTACTAAGATGGAGCAGTAGCCGAGTGGTTAGAGCGTAGGATTCAGCATACAGGAGGCCTAGGTTCGAATCCCCCTGAGAGTTATTTTTTTAACACCAAAAAATGTTTTTTTTTTAATTTTAACCTTTTTTAATTTTTTGAACTTTTTAATTAAAAATATGTATATTATTCAATACTGTATTCAACCCCCAGTACGTGCTTTAAGGTGGTTTTAAAAAAAAAAAACAAAAAAAGTACTGTATTCAACCCCCAGTACGTGCTTTAAGGTGGTTTTAAAGTAAAACCGGGGTAGAGTCAGAGTGTCCCTCCTAGGGGAGGTCGCAAACCACCCTAGCGCCCCCTCGGGGGTCAAATCAAAAAACGAAGTTCGGATTCGTAATCAGGGCCCCCAAAAACCCCCGAGTGGTTGTTTTTGAAAAAATCAAAGAAATTTTTGGAACTGTAGTGTTCTACCTTAAGGTCTCTCTGGACAGTTTTTATTGCAGAGCGTTCATTAGTAAACCAATTGCAATAAAGAGCAAAAATTGCCCATTTTTATTTACACACAATTTACTTTTGAATTATTATACTTATACAGTATTATAATATTTTAAGATATTTAAATGACGAAAATTTGACTAATTGGCGAAAAGCAGGCAACAAATCCTGATTACAATAATGATATTTTTTTTGAATTTATGTTAAATAAATTTTTAAAATTGTAAAAAAATAAAAAAACATTATTAAAATCAAAAAAAAAATTGTGGCCACATATGTTTTATGTGGGAATCGATCTCGGGACCTTTCAAAAAATTTGACGACTATACCACTGCTACCATGGGATGATGAGCTCTAAAAGCGATTTATAAACCACCCTTCTGAAAAAAAATTGATAAAACGCACGACGCACGACAGAACTATTTATGCGTTAAAAAATACAAAAGATGTTATGGCCTTCCAAAAGTTATAAATTTCAATACAAATATACTATCTGGAGCTTTAAATTTTACCAAATTAAATTAAATTGAAGTTTTAACGAAATTTTGAAAAAATTAACCCCCATTTTTCACGGAAAATTTTTTATAAAACCATAAATACAACAATATTCAGTTTAATTTTTTCGTACGTGAAAGAGGGTAACTGTGTCTCTCTATTGGAAGTATTTTTTTAAATAAATAGTGTGTAATAAATATTTTTAAGGGTTTTAAAAAAATTTCATTGCAATTTGATTTTTAATATCAATTATTTCAATTACTTACAATAATATAATGAATGTTCACTTTATAATCGTGATATTTCTGCCTTTTTAACACTCATATAAATTTTTTAGTGAAATATTACTGTATTTCACGAGATCTGGTATGCCAAAAATGGCGATTTTCCATACTTAAGAAAACTGTCCGGAGAGACCTTAATGAACTGTTTATATTTAATTTGAAAAAAAGTTTTCGCATAATGCTGAATAAAAATAATACTAATTTTTAAATAAAATATTTTGCTTGGAACTAGCACTCTTCTGCGAGTTTAATACTGAAAACCCGCCATTCTCTGCTATTTTTGGGTGAACCAATTTTTAACAGTGTTAGCGTTTTGCAGTAGTGGTATATGCACAGAAAGTCGCGTACGTTTGAAATGTTGTATTTTTTTCTTGCATAATTTTATTCAAAAACCTAGTGTATAATCAAAAATTTTTTTAGGTTATATTATGTTTTTGATAAATTATAAAAAGTAGTGCAAAATTACGAAAATAATTACTTTGAAAAACTTTACGTGACGTCAATTTTATAATTTTTGGGTAAAATTAAATAATTTGATTAAAATCATTAAAACAATCAGCTTGAAACAGCTAGAAAGCAAGTAGTCTCATGTATTCGCAATATAATATTTTACTTTTTACAACTTAAAAAGAGTGTTTTTTTAATTTACAAAAATTGACAATAAAATTTTAAAAATTCTCTTGTATTTTAAAATAAAAACCCCACAAATTTAACCCCTTAGGGGGTTAAATTTTTGTCAAAGCAATGCACAGATAGGGAAGAAATTTAATACACAGTAATACATTCTTTTTTTAAAATTTTTAAATTTTTATTTCTTTAAATTTTTAAATCTGGACCTCTAGACCCTCTAGACCCCCCTCCTAGCTATCAAAGGGCCATTTACCCAGGGTAGCTACCCCCTTCTAGTTTGCCAGTCCATGCTTATGTATGGTTATACCCCAAAAATCCCAACCCAATTACTGCCGACAACCCCCCCCCCCCTTCCCTAAAATTTGGGGGTACCCCAGACTCCCTCTTTAAAATTAAGGGGTTCCCAGACTGAGACCCCTCAAAGTTGGGGGGGGGTTAAATACTAAACCTGAAGGGGGGTCTGACTGAGGGCGCCAGACCCTCAGAAACGGGAGGGTCTGAAGGGCGAGAGCCCCTAGCAGGGTCAAGGGACAGAGCCCCTTATCAGGGAGGTCCGCATATTTGTTTTTGTTTTTTTTTTGGGGGGAGGGGGGGCAGAGCATAGATGAACAAGTGGGGGTAGGGTGGGGTCCACCCTCCTAGCCTCGAATTTTTGGGCCCCCCTAGAAAAAAATCCAGGGGGGCCTTTTTTTAAATTTTTATTTTAGCTTTTTGGTTTTTTGCCTTTTATTTTTATTTTTTTCTTTTTTATTTTATTGATTTTACACCTATTTTAAAATCTTAATTTTAATATTTTTGTCTAATTCCAATTCTTAAAATATTTGTTTGTATAAAAAGTTATATTAAATGTGCAAACAGATAGAATTTATTTTAAAAAACTAATCTTCGGCATTTTTGTGTAAATAATTTTAAAAATTTAATGAAAAGACCTTTATTCCTGATTTTTCTTTCATGAAACTTTGAGTTTTAGTTAATTGAGAACTTATTTTTGTATATTTGTATGTTTTTATATTTATTTTTACTCTAATTAATACAAGTGTTTAGTGCTAGTTTTGGCAGTTTTTTTATGCCTTATAAAGAGGCTGTCTAATTTGATCCCCCAGGGGGTCAAATTTAACCCCCTCAGGGGTTAATTTCTTTCAAAGTGATACACGGATAAGAAAGAAATTTAATACACAGTGATACATTTTTTGTTATGTATTCTTGATACTATCGTAATACGCCTGTTATAAATAATTAGTGTACGTTCTAAAAGAAGATTAATTTTTAGGAATAATAATTAAATTAGGAACTAAATTTTATTAATGTGTCCAAATAAGGTTATCAAAAGCTTTTTGTTTTTAATTATTTATACAATTTTTTCAGTTGTTGTAGTTTTTTATTCCGTGTGTGATTTGTTAAGCAATTTAAAGGTTGGATTTATAAAAACCAATATTTTAATATTAAAATAAGCTAATAACTATTTTAGTACTTCTAAACTTATGTCTGTTCTAACCGGAATAAACAAAAATTGGATTAAACAACGGAAGAGTAATATTTTCCAAATCTCAACAAAAAATTACCATCCATTGTACAATTTTTCAAAAAAAATCCCTGTTTGTTTATTACAAGTTGAAAATAAACAAAACTTTAATAATAAGCTTTAGGCTTAATCTTAATTTGATTTGGATACCCGTAGTTTAAATTATACAAAATAATTAGTAATTCAGTAGTTCTAAGACACACCTTTAAGTTTAAAATCATGCGAAATTTACAATCCATTATTTACCATAAAAACAAATACACAATATAGTAAAAATTTAATTTTTAGTATTTTTTACAATCATTTTATTGTAACACTAAATTGTTGTTCAAAGCTTACAAATGTTTTTATTAATTTTTAATAAAAAAATTTATTTAAATTTTTATTATTTATATTATTTCTTTTTTATTTTTACATTAAATTTTATTTAATTTTTATATTAAATTTTATTTAATTTTTATATTATAATTTCCTAATTGTTATATTAAACTTCATTTTTTACATAAATTCTTTAAAAAAGGTTTGGGTCTTACTTCACCCTCTTTCAAAAATAAAAAAATTGCAGCAATTGCCCTATTTTTCTCATAGTCAAAGTTGTCCATAAGGGATATACCTTATGTTTATTATTAGTTTTAGTGCAAGAATTTATTCTAAAAAAGGCATAGGTCTTATTAAAACCGCGAGCCTTATACTAAGCTATACTATATTTAAATTAAACCTTAATTCTAGTAGGCATCTTTAGTCTGCGGATCTTGTACTGAGAATTAATGTTTGAAGTAACATGGTAGTGTTGTTGAGGAACCGAAGGGACCAAAATTCCCGACTGAGGCAGTCGTCCTTTTGTCCGTTTCTTTTTATAACAACAGTAATAAGAGCAGAAAACGGTGCAGACAAATAAAATAATTAGTAGTATGCTAAAACCAACTGCAAGTCCTATCCCCCTAAAAATAAAAAAATATTTGACATGCATTGAAATTAAACTGACAGAGATAACAAAAAACTAAAAACTATACATTCAAAATGTTAAGTTGTTGCATGGCGTTTCAAAGACAGAAATAATAGTAATATAGCTGTATTCTACGTTTCAACCTGATAAAACACAGGCCTTCATCAGGAAATCAAAAAAGTATACTGTTATTAATTAAAAACACACTAAGACACAAAAAGAAATTAGAATGTATAAAAAATTATAAGTTTAAAAAACGCGCTTTACAGTTTAGATTATGCAATAAAACTTTAAAGATATCCAGTACTAATTTGCATGTTTCAGTACTGTGGATATTTAAAAATCGTTATTGTCCTTATTAACTAATAAAAACAAGCTTCTTTATTTAATGAGCAACTGCACATGCCAGATGCTAAATTACTACAATCCACATATGCACACTTTGAACTAGTCCGCGTCTTTTCTGTCTAAACATACCGCCGAGGGATGGAGAAATTTTTTATTGCTAATTTTAACAAACAAACACGAAAATTTTAATAAGCAGAAACAAACAATTAACTAAAAGTAATTATTTTATTTGATATTAAATAACAATGATTTTTTGTTATTGTTAATTTAATGAGCCAAGTAAGCAATATAAAATTTCTTAAAGAAACAAACATGAAAGCAATAAACATGGGATTTACTTTATCAAAACACCAAATATTTGTTACGTTGTTATTTAGCAAAATTTTTTTAAGCACTAGTTCCGTTATGCCAAAAAATTTATATTAAATATCCTGCTCAGTCAATCTGTATATAGACACAATACAAATGTCTGTTTTTGGAGTAGACAATTAGATAATAACCCATTTTTTGAGTATAAATCTAAGCACATCTTAAAAAAATACTAAAACTAACCACCAATTTGTTTCATTTCTACAGTCGGAACATCGAATTTTGCGTTTTCTTATTTTGTCAGCGTTATTTCTTTTTAATTTTATTTCTTTTTTTTGTTTTCTTGTGTCCTGGAAAATTAAGTTTTATAAAAAAAAAACTTTAAAAACAAAACACAATTAGACCTATATTTTTTATATAATATTGATTTGTTTAACCCTTTTTTGAGTTTAAATTTTTATAGGCAACTTGCACTGGAACTCGGTTTATACATGAAGTATGCAGTAAACATAGCGAGTCACCATAATGGATAAATACCGTATCTCCTACTTATCTTTTGCAGTCTGCAGATCAACCGACCGAAAGCGCGCGAAATTTCGATTGGTTAATCTGCATACTACAAAAGATAAGTAGGAGATACGGTAATTATCCATTATTGTGACACTTATGTATATTGCATACTTCATGTATAAACCGAGTTTCAGTGCAAGGTGCCTATATACAGCGGCGGTCGCGTTGAGGATCAATTTTAAACGCCCGTTTTTCAGCCCGTTTTCAAAACATACGTGACAACTAGGCGCGTTGGGAAAGATTCCTATCATTTTGGAAGGTCTTTGAATTCTTATTATATATTGCGACTGGCCTATAGAGAGATTCAAAAAGTGCGCAGGATTTAACACTTTTAACGCCATAAACGCGTTTTTGCCTCTGTGGTCCAAAAGGCCTGGTGAATGGTGATTGTGACAGCAAAAAGTTTTAAGAACTGAATATGCGCAGGCCCAAACGCCTGTAATGCTGTAAAAGGGTTCTCCATATTTTGGACCACGGAGACAAAAACGCGCTTATGGCCTTAGAAGTGTTAAATCCTACACACTTTTCGAATCTCTCTTTTGGCCAGTCGCAATATAATAAGAGCTTAAAGACCTTCCAAAATCATAGGAAACTTGTGCAACGCGCCAAGTCATCGCGAAAATTTTGAAAATGGGCCGAGAAACTGGCGTTTAAAATTGACCGACGCGACGTGTTTTAAATTGATTGACGCGACCGGGACTGTACTATTAAAAAACTTTACAAAAAATAAATATTTAAAAAATTATAGTTAGTAAAACCAAAAATATATAATAAAGGAAACATGAGACACTTAGAACAAACTGCTTGTAAAAAAGGTCCCATTTAAATGGGACCTGGTACCATTTAAATGGGACGTTTTGATTTTGGTCCCATTTACTCTCTTAGACCCGTTTGTAAAATCCCTTTTCTTAATTTCGCGAAGTTGCAATTTTACAAACTCCTTATTACAAAAATTTATTATCACAAATTATTTTACAATTTTTACAAATATTGAGAAGCGAATGGTTATTTTTACCGCCATTTTTTAGTTTTAACACGCTGGTAGCCGGTATTATCAATTTTAATTATTTTTTTAGTAAATAAAAATTGGTACAACTATTAAAAAAAACGTAAAAAATGTAAATTTAAACATAATTTTTTTATTTCGGAAAACATTCGAAACAGTCAAACTCGGGATATTAGTATTAATTTTAAAATAAGGTTTTGTCAAGCAGCTACAGCTACAATTATTTTTCACTAAATTATATTTCAAGTGTTTTGTTTTCTTTTTTTCTTTTTTACTTGATTAGAAAAAATTAAAACAGTTTATTTACTCGTTTTCAATTTAAAATAGTAATTTATAGTTCGAAATTATCCAATGAATAAAAATAAGAATTGATTTAAAATTCTATTTTGAATTGTTAAAATTAATAATTTAAATTGATAAAACGGTTAATTTTTCGCTGTGATTGAGCTTTTTTTTATGTAAAATGCGCTTCTATATATTTTTTCAGTATATGTATATTATTGTATTAAAATGAAACGACACGTGGTAATTTGGAAAAAGATATACGGGTAAAATAGCCATGGATCGCCCTTTTTCGCTGTTTTATTTTTACGTTCGCAGTAAATAAATGCCCATATTTGCTCATTGGCTGGTCAGTTGAAGTTTTGTGTAGGTTTTTTGCGGTAGTTGAAGCACTGTTTGAATTTGAAAGTTCTTCAATTTCTGCCGATAACCTATTATTAATACATCAAATTATGCACACTTTTCTACTGGTAAGTTTTTTTTTATTTTTTAGTATTTTGTTTCTGATTATCTGTATATTACTGAAATTTGTAAACTAATTTTTCTATAAATTTTTATACTCAAAGTAAAGTGATTTTTTAGTGATTATAATTTTAGTTGTTTATTTATAATTTAGTTGTTTAGTGAAATTTATTTTGGTTACAATTTTTAAACTATATTCAGCATTTTTAATAAGTTTTGAAATAAAAACAATTTTTTTTAAAATGGCATTACTTTATAATTACTTAAAATCCAACAAAAATAGATTGAAGCTCGAGAGCTCCAAAAACCGGAGTTCAAAAAATCAGAGCTCTGCACAACATTAATACTCCTTATTTAAATTGTTATATATCTGGTGTGAAAATCGATAACTCAACTCATTTTAAAACCAGTAGGATATCTAACTTAAATTCGGCCAACCTTTAATTTCGGTCACCAGCTGTTATTTTTGCCTTTCGCAAAATTATGAAATGAACTGTGTATATGAGTAGATAGATGACATGACAATCTATCTGGCCACATGCAGTTCATTGCACAACTTTGCGCATGGTAAAAATAGCAGCAGGTGGCTGATATTTAGGGTGTCCAAATTTAAGCCAGTTACTCTAAATCATTAAAGCTGCCAGATTATTAATTTTTAATTTCCAGCGAGCCAAACAATCAACCATAAATTTACTGATTGCATTGTGTTAGAATCCACCTGATTTTTTTCTCATTTTTTAAATATTTAAATATCAAATTTATTAAATTTCGTGTTGTGATGTATACACAGAAAAATGCTGGTACCACTTGTATTTTTTAATAATTTTTAAATTTAGAGAAAAAAAACATTATTTGCATCTATCTAGTAAATACTTGCAATATATATATATATGTTATATATATATATTATATATTATTTATATATTATATATATTATATATATATGTATATATATATATATATATATATATATATATATATATATATATATATATATATATATATATATATGTTGTTTTAATGTGTTTTATATACTTATTAGTCACTTCAGTTTGTTCATTTTGATACTTTAAAGATTGTTTAATTTAAAATAAAAATTCGAGAAGTGATAAAACACAAAATAAACAGTACAAATTTTACAAACTGTTTTGAAAAAAAACACAAATATTCTTCATTCGACAAGCGGCTATAAAATGTGTAAAAACTACAAAAAAGTTTTCAAAAAAATCCCAAACTATCATGTATAAATTTTTACAAAAGTAAAAGTAATTATTACAAATAGATTAATTGCCCCTCTGGCTTTAAACAATTTGAGAAATTTACCCAGTATTTTTTGGAAAAATTACAAAAAAGGTTAAGAGAGTAAATGGGATCCCATTTAAATAGGTCCCATTTAAATGGGATTTATTTAAATGGGATCCCATTTAAATGGGATCCCATTTAAATGGGATCCCATTTAAATGGGATCCCATTTAAATGGTACCTATTTAAATGAGATCCCATTTAAGTGGGATCCCATTTAAATGGGACCTATTTAAGTGGGAACCCATTTAAATGGGACCTATGAATAAAAAAAATTACAACAATTTTTTTATAAATAAATACGCATCATTTCATATTTTGTATAAATATACCCAAGCAAAATAGTGCTGTAGTTGCACTACAAAGCGGCATGAAACAATTAAAAACGAAGTCATAATAATTTTTGACGGTCTTTTACATGAAATTTCGAATTTTTAATAGAAATGTGTTATAGCTTTGCCATGTAATTTGACCAAAAACAGACTATTATATTATAAAGTTAATATATAATCATAGAATTTCATTGGTTTAGTTGGTGTTTTTGTCAAAATTTTTATTCTGCACACGTTTTGTGGCGTGCACTAACCAATAAAATCAACAAAAATGTCAAATTGGCCCTACCCAAAGTTCATAGGCTTATTAAAAGCTCAATAAGTGGTTTTTTTGCATGAACAAATGCTTAAAAGATTGCTTGTGGCGCCTAGAATACATTTTTGGCAGTTTTGTAATCAAAACATCAAAAACAAAAAAAGTCATTTTTATTGAAACCCAAAAAAAATTTGGGGGCCCATACCCGAAAAAATTTTTATTGTGTAGGAACGATAAAAAAATTGGCGGACATTTAATATATAACAATATGATCAATATCGTACACACTTTGAGCAGGAAGCAAAAATAAAATTATAATTCTGACAGTGTATTAGCGCGGTCTACGGGTGTCATTAGTACTAAAGCTAAAGCTAAAGTGCTTTAGTACTAAAGGGTTTTTTGGATTTAGTACTAAAGCTAAAGCGCGGCTAAACTGAAATTAGCTGGCAAAAGCTCAGCAAAAGGTATGGGCCCGGCAAAACGTTAGCTTTTGCCAGGAAAATGCAAAATCACCCAAAAAATAATTGGCCAAAAAAATGACCAAGAAACCAAAAAAAAATGTTCACCAATCAAAAACATGATTAATTAATGAGATTTCTATCCATGAAGTGGGGAGGTAAGATGGGGTCCTAAAACCTCAAAAATTTGAACCTCCCTCCTAGACAAAAAGCGAGTTCTCCTCATAAAAGTTTTCTTTTTTTTTAATCTGGCTTCCCTCCAAAATTTTAATCTGACACCTCTAAAGTATTTTGTTTTGAAAATCCACAAGACACACCCTGACCCTCTTTTAGATTTCAAAATTTTCCATACATCCTTCCCAGAATTTAAGATGCATTAAGACCAACAACTAATGACCTCAGCAATACGTAACTGAACGAAGAATGACATA